>PYAF01001072.1:132380-142422 GCA_007407185.1 Glycine tomentella | reverse complement strand
TTCAAAGCACAGTTTGAAATACTCTGTTTTATGCATTCTTGAAAAGGGGAGTTTGATTGAATATTGATTTCTGGTATCAAAAGAAGTTTTTAATGTGATAAAGATCCGTGGGTAACTCTGATTTAAATTTTTAATTGGCCAAGGTTCAACCAATTCACCCCCCCTCTTGGTTGTTTTGAAGTGTTCCTTTGTTTTACAAACCAATATAAATTCTTGTGTTGATCTCTATTCTTTAATCTCTTCTAGCTATCTTGATTTGTGGTTCTTGGTGAATTCTTTATTACTCAACAAGTTAAGTTTTGGCAATTGTTTTATTGGGCTGAGTGGTTTGATTAATTTAAAGCATTCTTGGTTTAATTGTGATTAAGATCCATTAGCTCTGATTTTCTAAAGATTTTAAAAAAGGCAAAGTTTAAACCAATTAACCCCCTCTTGGTTATTGTGTATATTCCTATTGTTTTCAGTCTTGTGAGCCCATAAAGCATCTTCAAGTAGCTTGCTCCAATCCTTCCTGTTAGGTTACACTACCTTCTGCAACACTTTCTTGATCTCTTTATTAAAAACATCTGGTTGCCCATTAGTTTGGGGATGATAAGTTGTAGCAACTTTTTGCACAACCCCATACTTCTGGAGCAAGGATGTCAACGACCTGTTACATAAATGGCTCCCCTGGTTTAGAATCATTAGTTTGGTGCCTTAGCTTCAACCCATCTAGAAACATAATCAACAGTAAGTAAAATATATGAAAAACATGAAAAATAGGAAATGGACCCATAAAATCAATACCTCATACATAAAAAATCTCACAGAAAATAATAGGCTGTTGAGGCATCTCATGCTTATGTGTAATGGTCCCTCCTGCTCTCTGACACTGCTTAGAGGTGGTGGAAAAGTGATAAACATCTCTAACATGGTAGGCCAATAGAACCCACAATCCAATATTCTTCTAGCGGTCCATTGAGGACCAAAATGACAGTCAGTAGGTGTGCCATGACAAAATTGAAGAATAGACTAAATCTCATGATCTGGTACACACACCTATGGATCACTTGATACCTACCAATAATATTTAGCATCACTTTTAAGTTTATCTAATTGAGACCTAGATGCATAAGGTGGACTAACAGATGCAACAATGAAATTCACAATGTCAGCAAACCAAGGTGTAACATGTGATGAATGCAAATGCATCAAATGCTCATCAATGAAATTATCCCTAATAGGAAAGGACTCAACAAGTCCCTCAATCTTGCTCAAATGATCAACAACCAAGTTTTTTGCACCATTCTTTTCGTTAATCTCAATATCAAACTCTTGAAGAAGAAGCATCCACCTGATCAATCTAGGTTTAACATCAGGGCTTCTTCAACATGTACTTCAAAGCTGCATGCTCAGTAAAGACAGTGAAATGGGAGCAAAACAAATAAGATTTGAATTTATCTAAAGCAAAAACAATAGTCAAAAGCTCCTTCTCAGTGGTGGTGTAGTTAACTTGGGCTGCATCTAAAGTGCGTGAAGCATAAGCAATGACATGGGATAGTTTATCAACTGTCTGTGACAACATAGCCTCAAGCGCATAGTTAGAGGCATAACACACGAGCTCCAAGGGAAGCTCCAAAGCTGGTGGCTGCATGATGGGAGAGGTAGTAAGCTTCCTCCACAACTCCTCAAATGCCTCTTTGCAAGGTTGGCCAAACATAAAGTCTACGTCCTTTTGGAGAAGCTTGGACAATAGCAGTGCAATCTTGCTGAAATCCTGGATGAATCTCTTATATAAACATGCATGTCCAAGAAAAGAACACACTTCCCGCATAAAAGCGTGTTGGACTTAGGGGGAGCTAGAGAGGATCAAGAAGCTGAGGTTATTAGATATTGAAATGTTTAGGCTTTTACATGCCAATTCAATTGAATGGCATATGTAATTTGTATATGTCTAAGTGATGTCTCCTATGATCCATTCCATTGCATAAACATCATTCATGTTTTCACAAAAGCATAAATTTCATAAAAAGCTTTTCTGATACACAAAGTTTTCTTAAATACATAAAAACCCAAGTGTTCAATGTTTCAAGTTTTGGAAAAATAGTTTCTCACTAGTTTAATCGATTACCAACAATTGGTAATCTATTACTTGAGATATAAGAACATTTTAATCGACTACAAGATTGTTGTAATCGATTACACAGTACAAAATCACATATTGGACTTCCTGTGATAATCGATTACAACATAATGGTAATCGATTACTTGGCAATAATTTTGAATAAGACTTCCTGTGATAATCGATTACCTTGTGATTTAATCAATTACATTGTTCATAAATCTTTTTCAGAAAGCTCAAGAACACTTTAATCAATTACATAAGTGATTTAATCGATTACTTGACAAATATTTTGAATAAGGCTTCCTGTGATAATCGATTACATTGTGATTTAATCGATTACATTATTCATAAGTATTTTTCAGAAAGCTCAAGAACACTTTAATCGATCACATAAGTGATTTAATCGATTACTGACAGTTATAACAGTTTTGTCTATAAATAGAACCAGCCTGTTTTAACTAAATACAACAAAAATATCAACGAAATCATAAACTTTCTGAAGAGAGAAAAGATACAACGAGCTACTAAGTGTTTGTCCCACAAATCCTTCATCTTCATGAAACTTTGAAAGAATTTCAGTTTTGTGTAACGAGTGCAATAGGTTTCTTAAAGCTTGTCTAGAATAGGTTTTTTTAGAGGGAATAATAGAGAAGGGTTTTCTCTATATCTTGATCAAAGAGAGTCTAAGGGAGTTAGATTTCTTGTTCTTAATCTAGGTCTGGTTGAGAGTGATTGTATATGCTTGTAAGAAACAAGATTGCTAATAGTTAAACTCTAACTAGTTAGTTAGGAGAACTGGATGTAGCTTCTCTAGGTTGAGAAGTGAACCAGTATAAATCTTGGTGTTGATTACTTAATCTTTTCTTGCGGTTATTAATTGTCATTTGTTGGTATAATTTTTCATAATCAATAGAAACATTTTTGTTGTCATTGCATTCTTTAAAGATTGGAGTTTGATTGATTGAAAGTGTTCAACGGTTGTTTTGTGATACGATCCCTTTTAAATTTGATTGTTTAAGAAATTTTAATTGGCCAAGAATAACCAATTCACTCCCCCTTTTGGTTCTTGTGTGTTGTTCATATTATTTTCAATTGGTATCAAGAGCAGGTTCTTGTGTGTTACTCAAGATCACTACTTTCTTTTTAAAGAAAATGAATACCACACAAATTACCTTCAAGGAGGGTGCCTCCCTCAATCGTCCTCCATTGTTTGAGGGAGAACACTTCAGTTTTTGGAAAAATAGAATGCAAATTTTCATTCAATCAAATGACCTCGGTGGATACAATCAATCCTTTTTATAACAACTTTTTGTAACTGCCTGTAATTGATTAAATGCGCCACATAATCGATTGAAACACTCATATAATCGATTAAGTAAACAATGTAATCGATTAAAGTGTTCAACATAGTTTCTGGGCATGAGCAACGAGCAAAATAATCGATTATTCCATCCTGTAATCGATTAAGATAGGAGACTCAGAATGACAAAATACACAGTGTAATTGATTACAAGAATGTGGTAATCAATTAAAGCAGGAGTCTCTAAAAGCTGAATGAATTATGTAATCGATTAAAGCAGGAAAACTTGTAAGCACTAACATACAATGTGATCGATTACAAGAAACGGTAATCGATTAAAGCAGGGAAATGGCTTTTCCAAATAAGCCTGTGTAATCGATTATCCCAGCACAACTTAAAATCATATATAACCATGTAATCGATTACTACCCAATAATAATCGATTAAAGTGTTCAACAAGGCAGTTCATATGAAAACAAAGGTCAAATAATCGATTATTCCGATAGGTAATCGATTACATTGTTCTTGAAAGCTTTTCCAGAATAGACAAAGAACAAAATAATCGATTAAAGACTTAAAGTAATTGATTGAATCAGTACAAAATGCTTTTTCCAAAAACCTTTGAATCAGTTTGAAAACTTAGTCAAATTACCAAAGCCTTATGATTTTTATGAAACCAATTAAGTTAATTATGGATTAATATGAATGCAATGCACTTGGATCACCAGAATTGCTTTTCTCTTACACATTTCACACTAATTAATCTTCAAGGCATCCATTTTATGTTGAAAACTCAAAACCAATGCTTGAATCAAAGTTCCTTTGCATTCTTTAAGTAGCTCCCCCTGAATCCAACACCTTCATCTTGACATAATCTTCATGAATGTCATGTGGTCGCATTGTGGAACACACCACATGAAACTCCTTAAGGTGCTTATGTGGATCTTCACTAGAAAGACCATGAAACTTGGGAAGCAAATGGATTAGTCCAGATTTGAGCTTATAACTAACCTCAGTCTCAGGATATTGAATGCACCAAGGTTAATAAACAACATCAGGTGTAGCCAATTCCTTAAGAGTTAAGTTGTTATCAGCCATTGTATCAGCAAAATTTTCATAATCAATATGTGCAAAATGAGAACTAGAATCAGAAACAAAAGACTCAGAAAACAGTACACTACTATCTAGGACTACACTATCAAAGTCATCTAAACTACTATTGTGCCTGCTCAATTTGTGAAATGTCCTATCTATTTCAGGATCATATGAATGCAAATCACTTGTTTGGGACCTAGTCATGCACGGTTCAACTCATCAAAGACAGAATCATAAAAATAACAGACAACTACCTTACCAGGAACACTATTCACAATATCTGCCAAAATGAAACAGAAATTGGAAAAGTGCCTCAAACTATTTTTAAAAAATTCAAAAACACCACAGTAAATATCTATAAATCATGCTTGATTTTTGTGAATTTTTTGATGAATTTTAAAAATCATGAAAACACAAAATAAATTCAAAAATGACCTAGATCAATGAATTTGGGAATTTGGACCCCCCTGACCGTGTTTGTCCCTCATAGGGTTACCTTGATGTATTAATTTTCTCCACATTCTGGTAAAATTTCAGCCCATTCTGAGACAGTTTGCTATGAAATGACCAGAATGTCCCAATGTTAAAACTGCAAAAACTCCTACTTAGAGGCCGAATTTGCCAATTTTAACCCACACCAATCCCCAAAGAGGTTAATTTTGCTTAGAATGGGGATAAACTTCGGACACCAAGTTTTAGAATCAAACTCCACAGGACTGAAAATTTATGGACAGCAAATTGCACCACCTACAAAACAACTACACTACACTACACAAATTCTCTCCCTACTACTCCTCGGTTTTTTTCCTCTGTTTTTTACTGTTCACTCTTTCTTTTATGTTTTTTCAGCAACACTTCATCCACGCTTCATAATGCACAGCAGCAACAATGCAAATATGTAACAAAGTGCAATTGTGCAACAGAATGTCAATATGCAGTGAATGAATGCAAATACTTTCTTTTTCTTTTTCTAATTATGAGTGAATTAAAGCTAGCACACAATGAACTATGTCCCCAGCAACGACACCAGTTTTGATAACCCGATGTCGTATCGCTTCAAAACAATTAAAATACGCTAATTATGTAGCACAAGATTAACCTAGGTCGACTCAGAGACACGATCAATATGGTTCCAACTTCAATTTACTAATAAACAGTTGGGGTTTTTATCAAACAGTTTTCATGTGTTCAATAATAATTGCATAATTATAGAAAAATGTATAAACTAATGCGAATTGACAAGAGGTAATGTAAAACAGATTAAAGAGCATCAATCCAATTCATCAACCAAGCAATGATAATTATCATAGTTCTCAGATAATGATTCTGTTATGAAAGTTCATTTAATTTCATTAGAAGCAATTCAATCGAAGTAACTCCTAAATTAATTGAAATCACAACCTAATTGAAATATCATTCAACTAATCTATGATTAAAATTTGAAATTAGAAAATGAATCCATAACCTAATCCATTTTCAATCCTAAACACATTCATAATCATACAAACTGAATAGATGATTGAAGAAGAAAGTGAACATTCACACAAAATTGGAAATACTAAACCAGAACTCAAATTCCCTTTTGCTTGGACTGGATCCATGGATTGATTGATTGTTTAGCCTCCCATGATCAAAAATGGAAGAACAGAAAACGAAAATGAAGAACAGTGAAGAACAATGAAGACCAGTTGAGAGAAAA
Organism: Glycine tomentella; assembly: GCA_007407185.1. Lineage (NCBI taxonomy): Eukaryota > Viridiplantae > Streptophyta > Magnoliopsida > Fabales > Fabaceae > Glycine > Glycine tomentella. The sequence goes on along the minus strand of PYAF01001072.1, from coordinate 136,224 downwards.
TAAGAGAAAGGGTTTGAATTCTGGAAATTTCTAAAGTGTAATGTAAACTCCGTTTTTGCTAAAATGTAATGTCATGTTTCACTAACTAATTCACTAGCATATAGTGACTAAGTCAGAAGGAAAGAACGGATCATGAATAGGCCCATCTACTCTAATTAATTATACTATTTACACCAATAAAAATCTAACTCGCAGCCCAAAGTTCAAGTGCAGTGGTTCTGACTTCCAAGCCTAAAATGACCCTCCAAATGACATAATTGGCCTTGGCTAATCTCTAACAAAATTGTAGATCTTTATCTTATCTTTCCAAGGACTACTCATATGCTCCATTCGGAGATCTGTAGAGCTCTATAGGTCCTATAGGTCCTGCACAAAGAAGATAGATCAATTGAGTGTAAAATCAGAAAATAAGCAATAAATAGCAATTAAGTCCACTTGCTTGCCTAAAACAAAAAATAAATTAAAATGAGAAAATAAAAGTCCAAGAGAAGTCAAATAAGCTAAGAAGACTAGAAAAGTATTTAACTAAAAAATGCCTAATCAATGCACACCAACTCAAGGATGACAAGAGATGGATTTTGATGTCTCAAGTCCAATTTAATTCAATGAATTCCAACATTTGTTAGAAGAAATTCAGTTTTCATCTGTTTTAATCGATTACCTTGGTCTGTAATCGATTACCAGCAATTCAGTTTCACACATAAACAAGACTTGTCTGTTTTAATCAATTACGAGACATCTGTAATCGATTACATGAGCCTGAAAATTATGAATAATTGTTTTAATCGATCACAAGTGTGAATTAACCGATTACTTCAAGGTTGAAACGGCACTGCACATGTTGAGCAGCCAAGGGTCACTTTAGGAAAGCTTGCACTTTAATCTTCATTTGGGCTTCATTTCAATTTGCATTGTCCTTACATTTAGTGACATTTAGCTTGTAATTTCGTGACTTTTATAAGGTGCCAAAACTGAATGTAACTAACTTTGGTTCATTAATACAATTCTGAAAATTATTGTGAGAGTTTCTCTCTTGTTCTTGTGTAAGAACTTCTTGAGTCTTATCAATGGCTTCTCAATGCTATTGTGGTGATTCTTCCTAGGCTTATTGGAAATTTTTTCCATGGTGTCATCCATTGTCATCCCTAACCTCTCTTCCATCTTCCATTGTTGAATTAAAAAACTTAAAAACAACCCCAAATTCTTATGTAAGTGCAGAAGTTAGAGTTCTTGAGGTTTGCTTGAAGATTGAATTTCATTGCAAGGTAGATTTGGGAAACTTAATGTCTAATGGTTGTAGACATTACATCACAATCCAACTAGGCATTAAATTCCCACTTAAGTATTTATTTCCCACTAAGCATTGTGTAACGCCCTGAAATTTTGATAACTGAAAATATATGTTTGATGTATTTCTTGTATTATTTGATTATTTGATTAGTTTAGATTAGTTGAATTGTTGTGTAAATTATCCTTGTGCAACTGTTTGGTGTGGATGTTACGTTAGGTGGAGTTTGATTGATTTGTGTTGGAAATGGGTGATTTCAAGTTTGACCCAAAAAATGTTTTGGTAAACTTATAATTTCGGATTGGTTAATCGTTGGATCGCCTTCAAATTTTAAATGTAAGCTCATAACCCATATATGAAAATTTTGAATGTTGAGATTTGCAAAATAACATTTGGAGCATGATATATTAGCTTTTCATAGAAGTAGTGAAAATTTTAAAAACATGGTCAGCTTGCCCAAGCGAGCAGAATTCACCTTTACTCAGATTGAAAGATGAAGTTGAATTTTATTTGAAAGAATGAGAAAGCATGGACTGAAAATTAATCCGTTGAAATGTGTTTTTGGTGTCTCTATAGGTAAAGAATTGATGTTTGATAAGCCTTGAGGATCGTCACAAGAATTGAGCAATTCTTGATAAGATCAAATGGTTCAAGGAAGAAACCTAGCAGAGACAATTCTCAAGCAAGAAACCTAGCAGAGACAATTCTCAAGCTGCTAATAAAATTCAACAGCAAAAGTCCTTTCTCTGTTCACTTCAGAATTGATTTATATAAATTAGTTCTCATGCATTTGGTAGAAAATAAAAGAAAATTAAAATCTCATCATTATAAGAATAACTAAAGTGGCTTAGTGGTTAAGTCAAGCATAACTAAGCTTGAGGTCCAGGTCTCAAAACCAACTACAAGCACTTTATTACTATTATTTTTTATTAAATGCCTAAGTCAATAATTGCTTTTATTATCACTCCAAGCAAGCAATACATGTGACTAGTAGTCCACTCATGCAACCCTCTAGATTTTGGGTCCTCTCATGCAATTGGATTGCCCTCATATTAGCCATTATATGTTGCAAAGCTTCTTTTGTCGTTTTAGCTCTTACTCTTGTCATGGGCCCTCCTATGCCTTGTATTGGGTCTTGGTCTTGGGGTTGATCTTTGATGTCGGATTGGCCTTTGATGTCCTCATCATTCCCTCCTTCTTGAAAAACATTTGCCCTCAAATCAACTAAATCATCACCTACATCAAAAGGAGATAGATCAGCCATATTAAAAGTAGGACTTATAGCATACTCACCCGGCAATTCAATTTTGTAGGTGTTATCATTGATCTTGGCCAGTTCTTGAAAAGGACCATCTCCTCTTGGCATAAGCTTTGACTTCCTTTGTGAAGGGAACCGCACTTTCCTAAAATGCACCCACACTCAGTCACCTGGTTCAAATGTTACCTTTTTTTCCTTCCTTTGTTTGCATACTTTGTATATCCTTCTATTTTCTTTTCAATTTGGGCCTTGACTTTCTCATGCAACTTCTTGACATATTCTACTTTAACCTGCCCAGACTTATCTTCAAATTGAGAAATGTTAGGTAAAGGAAACAAATCCAAAGGATTCAAAGGATTAAATCCATAAACAATTTCAAATGGTGACATTTGAGTAATACTATGTACAACCCTATTATACGCAAATTCAACATGTGGTAAACACTCTTACCAAGTCCTAAGATTTTTCTTAATAACAGTTCTAAGAAGAGTAGAAAGAGTTCTATTGACCACCTCAGTTTGCCCATCGGTTTAGGGATGACATGTAGTTGAAAACAACAATTTAGTTCCAACACAAAGTTCGCCAAAAGTAACTAAGAAATTTTGAATCTCGATCACTTACAATACTCCTAGGTAAACCATGCAATCTTACCACCTCCTTGAAGAACAAATCAGCAACATGACAAGCATCATCTACCTTCTTACATGCTATGAAGTGAGCCATCTTAGAAAACCTGTTAACCACCACAAAAATTGAGTCCTTTCCTCCCTTGGATCGAGGCAAATCTAGAACAAAATCCATAGAAATGTCAATCCAAGGATGTTTAGTAATTGACAATGGAGTATACAAACCATGTGGCATGACCTTGGATTTAGCTTTCTTACATACAAGACATTTATCACAGCTTATGCACATCATGTTTCATGTGAGGCCAATAGAAATGCTTATGCAAGATGTCATATGTCTTTTGTACCCTAAAGTGCCCCCATTAAGCCCCCTTCATGTGCCTCTCTAACAAGCAAGTCCCTAACTAAACCCAAGCACACACTATTGTCCCTTAACAAATACCCATCATGCCTAAAATACCCATCAGATACAATATGAGAACATGTTTGATATTTATTAGAAAAGTCAGCATCATGCTCATACAATTCCTTAATGCACTCAAAACCAAAAAACTTAGTTTCAAGGGTAGACAATAATGCATACCTGCGGGAGAGTGCATCAGCTACCACATTATTCTTACCTTTCTTATGCCTGATCACATAGGGAAATTGTTCAAGAAATTCAACCCACTT
>PYAF01001072.1:115354-132280 GCA_007407185.1 Glycine tomentella | reverse complement strand
AACATGTTTGATATTTATTAGAAAAGTCAGCATCATGCTCATACAATTCCTTAATGCACTCAAAACCAAAAAACTTAGTTTCAAGGGTAGACAATAATGCATACCTGCGGGAGAGTGCATCAGCTACCACATTATTCTTACCTTTCTTATGCCTGATCACATAGGGAAATTGTTCAAGAAATTCAACCCACTTGGCATGCCTCTTGTTCAACTTTCCTTGTCCTTTCAAAAGTATTTCAAAGACTCATGATCATTGTGAATAACAAATTCCTTGGGCAAGAGATAATGCTGCCAAGTCTGCAAAGCTCTAATTAAGGCATACAATTCCTTATCATATGTAGAATAACTAAGAGCAGTCCCATTCAGTTTCTCATTAAAATATGCAATGAGATGCCCCTCTTGCATCAACACAGCCCCTATGCCTACCCCATATGCATCACATTCAAGCTCAAAGGATTTAGCAAAATTAAGCAAAGCAAGAATAGGAGCATTAGTTAAATTTTCTTTCAAAGCAGTAAAAGCCTTCACTTGTTGATCACCCCATTCAAAAACAACATTTTTCTTAACAATTTCATTTAGAGGTGCAGCCAAAGTGCTAAAATCTCTAACAAACCTCCTATAGAAACTTGCTAAGCCATGAAAGCTCCTTACCTTACTTATATTTTTGGGGGTTAGCCAATCTTGAATGGCTTTCACCTTCTCTGGATCAACCTGCACTCCTTGTGAGCTAACAATAAATCCAAGAAAAATTACATGATCCATGCAGAACACACATTTTTCCACGTTAGCATACAATTTCTCAAACCTAAGTGCTTCCAACACACACCCCAAATGCACAACATGGTCATCATAAGATTTGCTATAAATAAGAATATCATCAAAATAGACCACAACAAACTTTCCTATAAATTTCCTCAACACATGATCCATTAATCTCATGAAGGTACTAGGAGCATTGTTTAACCCGAAGGGCATAACCAACCATTCATACAACCCATATTTAGTTTTAAAGGTTGTTTTCCACTCATCTCCTTCTCTAATTCTAATTTGATGATATCCACTTTTCAAGTCAATTTTAGAGAAGACACAAACACCATACAATTCATCCAACAAGTCATCTAACCTAGGAATGGGATGTCTATAATTTACTGTGATGTTATTGATGGCTCTAAAATCTGTGCACATTCTCCAAGTTCCATCTTTCTTAGGGACTAGAATGACTGGAACTGCACATGGACTCAAGCTTTCTTTAACCCCTTTTGTATCAAGTCTTCAACTTGCTTTTGAATCTCTTTGGTTTCTTAGGGATTGCTCTGATAGGCTGGCCTATTAGGCAATGAAGCTCCTAAAATTAGATCAATTTGATGTTGAATGCCCCTAAGAAGGGGTAGACCTTGAGGTACTTCTTTGGGAAAGACATCTTCAAAATCTTGTAACAAAGAAGAAACCTCTTTTGGAGGAGAGGTAGTAGGACATGCGCCATTTGAATTGCACTCTTTACTCAAAAGTAAGAGTATTGGTTTTCTCAGTTGCATAACCCTTTTTACTTCTTTTTCTTTTATAAACATATTTGATTCTTTTCTCTCTTTCTCTTTTCCACCCACTTTTTCCTTTTTCTTTTCACTCTGTTTTTCTTTTCTTTGTTCTCTCTCTTTTTCTTTTCTCTCTGCTTTTCTTTTCTTTCTCATTTTCAATTGATCGTCACTAACTTCTCTTGGAGCCAATGGTGCAAGAGTAGTTTTGCAATCTTTATGCACAAAAGTGAACTTATTGGTGAAACCATCATGCAGGACTTTCTTATCATACTGCCAAGGTCTCCCAAGAAGCAATTGACAAGCCTTCATAGGCACCACATCACACAAAACAGAATCTTCATATTTCCCTATGGAAAAACCCACTTCAACTTGCCTATTCACAGCCATCTCACCATCTTCACTAAGCCATTGAAGTTTGTATGGTCGCGGGTGTGGCTTAGTCTCCAAATTCATTTTTGAAACCAACCTTGCACTGGCCACATTAGTGCAACTTCCACTGTCAATGATCAAAGAGCATAACTTCCCTTGGATAAGGCACCTCGCATGAAAAATATTTTCTCTTTGACAGTCATCCAATTCAACTGATTGACTACCCAACATCCTTCTAATCATGAATAAATCTCCTTCTGACTCTCTTTCCTCTTCATGCTCATCTTCATTTCTGGATGGGGAAGATTATGAAGAAGAGTCACTAACTATTTCTCCATCCTCCTTAAGTAACATGGTCTTCTTAGTTGGACATTGAGAAGCTATGTGACCTCTTCCCAAACACTTGAAACACTTAATTTCACTACTCCTTGCTTTCTTAAGTGCCTCATCGGACTTATTTTGAGTTCTTTGAGCTGTAACATTAGGATTGCTTGTTGATGAACATCCCTCCTTCTTATTTCTTTCCTTTCAACCAGGAGAGTGAAAATTAGATGAACTCCTCCTCATGACACTCTTTCTCTTCAATTGTTGTTCCACCTTAGAAGCTTGATGTACTAAGTCCTCCAACTCCACATAATTATGTAACTCCACAATATCCCTTATATCACTATTTAGCCCATGTAGAAATCGAGCCATAGTAGCCTCTCTATCCTCCATAACATTAGCTATAATCATGGAAACCTCCATCTCCTTGTAATACTCATCAACACTTATGCTACCTTGTGTGAGTCTTTGGAGCTTGTTATGAAGGTCTCTTTGATAATGAGAAGGAACAAACCTTCTTCTGATCAACCTCTTCATTTTTTCCCAACTATCTACCATGGGTTCTTCATATCTCAACCTCTCCCTTTGTAATTGGTTCCACCAGATGAGAGCATAGTCAGTGAATTACATGGCGGCCACCTTCATCTTATTATCCTCAGTGTAATTGTGGCATGCAAGTAGTTGCTCAATTTTCATTTCCCACTCCAAATATGCTTCTGGATCACTTTTTCCTTGAAAAGTAGGTATATTCAACTTTACTCCTTCAATTCTGTCCTCTCTAGCATCATCCTCATTATTTCTCCATCTCCTCCTTCTACCTCCACCATCATCACCATTTCCTTGATTTTCTAGTTGTTCAATTCTCTCATACAACTCTGCGGTATGTTCTATCAACATTCTTTGCATTTGGGCTGTAATGGCATCAATAAGCAATCTATTGTCTCCCCCTGAAGGAGGGGTACCATTACCACCTGTACCTGCCATATTTCAAGTAAAGAGCCAAAAAAAGTGAAGTAATAGGACCTCACCACTCTTCTCACATGTTTATACTAAAAGATGTACCACCCGTGTATAGTGCTCTCTTTTATGGCTTTTTCTCTAATGTTTCACTCTTTGCCTTTTACCACTCGTTCCCTAACTTAAAGTTCTTACTTGAACCAAAACAATCTATAATCAAGAAGTACTTTAAAAGGTAACAATCATAGAGCTTAAACGAAATTCTAGCACCAACCAATGCAAAGAAGTAGTAAAGAACAATTTCACTACCAACAAACAAGCAAGACAAACTTTAATTTTATGGAAAAAAAACAGTGATTAGATAAGACACTTGACACTTAGGAATTTTATCAAACAAGTGGGATGCAATGAACACAGCTGATGTACTTTTTTTTATAACTTCTTTTGCTGCAGACTTTTTTTTCTCTCTTTTTTTTTTATAGTCAAAATACTTCTAATAATTAAATATGTAATTTTGTAATGAAGCTTTGAAGTTGCAGCAACTGAGAATGTAACTGAACTAAAATTCCTAACAAAACAAGCAAATATTTAACACTCAATAGAAACTTAGCCCAAATCACATGGATTGAAAGGATTAAAGTTTATGAACAATGATGAACATGGGATGAACTCAAGAACACAAATGCATAATTGTATCAACTGAAAAAGACTTGAAGAAAATGATAAACTAGGAAATTATAATACTAAAAATGATCAAACACAAGTCTGTAACAGAACTGCACAATTCAAATTGACCAAACAAAATTTTAGGGTTTAGGGTTACCCAAAAATGCAGAATATGATGGATGAACTCAGCCTTATTTCAAACCCTAGAACCTTGCTCTGATACCAAATGATGTGAATCCCCCTGCCTTGATTCAATTTCGGACCAATTCTAGGTTGGAATTCGCTCACCAATTGAACCAGAATTGTATTGTTAACTTTTATATGTTTCTTGGTCTGTAGAACTCGGATTGGAACCATTCCAAAATGACATGAAAGAGGACATTCTGAAATGCAATTTAGACACAAAAAACACCGAAAAAGGATAAGTAAAATGAGACTTATGTAAATTAGAAATTCAGGATGAACTACAGAATTAGAAATGCGAAAATTTAAACAAGGAATCAGAAAATGTGCAAATGAAGACGCAAATAGACGCCACTAACAATTGATGTTTGATAAGCCTTGAGGATCGCCACAAGAATTGAGCAATTCTTGATAAGATCAAATGGTTCAAGGAAGAACCCTAGCAGAGACAATTCTCAAGCTAATAATAAAATCCAACAGCAAAAGTCTTTTCTCTATTCACTTCAGAATTGATTTATACAAATTAGTTCTCGTGCATTTGGTAGAAAATAAAAGAAAATTAAAATCTCAACATTGTAATAATAACTAAAGTGGCTTAGTGGTTAAGTTAGGCATAACTAAGCTTGAGGTCTAGGTCTTAAAACCAGCTACAAGTACTTTATTACTATTATTTTTTATTAAATGCCTAAGTCAATAATTGCTTTTATTATCACTCCAAGCAAGCAATACATGTGACTAGTAGTCCACTCATGCAGCCCTCTAGATTTTGGGTCCCCTCATGCAATTGGATTGCCCTCATATTAGCCATTATATGTTATAAAGCTTCTTGGGTCTTTTTAGCTCTTGCTCTTGTCATGGGCCCTCCTATGCCTTGTATTGGGTCTTGGTCTTGGGGTTGGTCTTTGAAGTCTGATTAGCCTTTGATGTCCTCATCAATATCCTTCTCTAAAAGAAAACTAAGTCAATTTCTAAGTTTGAAAACTTCAAGTCGATCTATACAATTTCCATGTTCATAACAAATGTGGTATTTATTATCTTAGTAGAATTCTTAATGATGTTGAAATTAGATATAGGGCTATAGAAAAGTTGTGTTTATTCTTATATTATTCTTGTACTAAACTCAAATATTATATAAAATATTTCAATATTCAAGTATTGTGTCACAATAATGTTATTAAATTTATGTTATTGATAACTATTGTCAAATTGTTCTAAACAAATAAAACTAGGATTAATTCTGCAGTATAGGAATAACCTAGGTCAACTTAGAGATACAATCTAATTTGGTTCCGAACTCAATCCACTTATGAATAGTAGGAAGAATTTCAACAAATAGTTTGCAAACAATTAAAGAGATGCAGAAACACAAAAAACAAAAATGCATAGTTATCACAGAAATAGAGTTATGAACCAGAATATGAAAAAAAATTAAGAGTATCAATCCAATTCACCAAATCCAAGCAATTCAAACTATCACAGTTTCCTACAGATGATGTTCATATTGTGAAAGTTCAATTAATGTCATTAGAGATGATTCAATCGAAATGATCCCTAAATTCATTAAAATCACAAATCAGATTGAAATATCATCCAATCAATCTATGATTTGATTCAAATTAGGAAATTAATCAACAATCTATTTCTTTTCCAATCCTAAACATATTCAGAATCATGAAAATCAAAATTAGAATTGGAGAAGATTAACATCACCCAGAATTCGAAATACTTAACCATAACTCAAATTCCTTATTGCTTGGACTGAATCCTTGGATTGATTATTTGTTTAGCCTTCCATATTCATCAACAGTGGAAGAACAATGAAAATTAAGCAAGAAAAGATAAGAAGAGAGTTAAAGAGATGAAGAAATATGAAGAACAATTGAGAGAAAAATAGAAAGAAGAGTTTGATCTAAAACTTGCCTAGAAGTTTCTGAAAATGTGTTTTGTCCAAAAATGATTCTAACTAACTAAATAAATCACTACACTAAGTAGACTAATATATATAGTGACTAATCATAAGGGAAGGATGGACCTTGATTAAGGCCAACTAATCTATCTAATTAAGCTAATTACACAAAGTAAAGGCTCAATTTCACAACCTAAAATCCAAGTGCAGAGGCTCTAATTTCCAAGCCTAAAATGACCCTCAAAAAGGCAGAATTGGTTCAAGTCTATTTTTGGAAAAATTGTATTTCTTTTCCTTAGCATTTCGGGGACTATTCATATGCTCCATTTGGAGTTTTGTAGAATCCTATAAGTCCTACACAAGAAAGATAGGTCAAGTAAGCACAAAATCCAAAATAAAGTAATAATTATCAATTAAACTCAATTATTTGCCTAAGCCTAAAACTGAGTTAAGGTGAGAAAATAAGAGTTAAAGAGAGGTCAAATAAGATAAGAAGAATATGAACATACTAAACTAAAAATGCTCAATCAGTTATTTAAGTCTATTTTGCATAATAGAATTTCACTTACCTTTGTACCATTGAAAGCTATTAAAGGCCGAATTGTAGCAAATTTTCTAACTGATCATTCAAACAGAGAAATATTGGAATTTTATAGGGATCCAAACAGAGAAATATTGGAATGTTATAGGACAACTTGGAATTGGTGGTGTTAATTTCTCCAAATAATACACTTGTAAAGATCCTTTTCAAAATCAAACCTTTATGTTCCAATAATGAAGCAGAATATGAGGCATTAATAGTTGGTTTCGAAACATTATTGAATCTAGGTGCGAAACATGTATTGATTAGAAGTGATTATGAATTAGTCATCAATCAATTAACTTGCAAATTTAAGTTCATCAAAAGTAATTTGCTGAAATACTTTTCATATGCATCCAAGTTGTCATGTAGATTTGACGAAGTTGAGTTTGAGCAAGTGTTTCAAGAGAAAAATAAAGAAGCTAATGATTTGGCTCAAATTGCTTCTAGTATAAGTTGAGTAAACAAAATTTCAAAAATTTGATAACTATCAAAGAAAAATTATAGGAAGAAGTAGAAATTTTGAATATAAATATGTTGACAACTCTTCATTGGAGAAAGCCTTTAGTCTATTATCTTTAGAATCCTAATTTATCTATGGATTGAAAGATGAAGTATAAAGTTATAAATTATGTTATTATTGGAGATGAGTTGTATAAAAAGGGAGTAGATGAAGAAATTTGTTGTTTTCCCCAAGCTAGCAAAAAAATGAACTGGGTGTTGATTCAACAATGCTATTATTGGCCAACTATTTTGAAGGATCACATAAACTATGCCAAATCAAGTGAAGAATGCCAGAAACATGACCCCATACAACAAGTTCCAACAAGTGAGTTACACTAAAATTTGTGTTTGTTTTCGTTAACAAATTAATTAAACCAGAATCCCTTTTTCAAAAGTTAGTAATTGGATTCATCTATCTGCATTGGCAAAGCTCTTTGTATAAAAAGGCTATTCAGCAAATAAAAAATTATGGACTTTATGATGTGAGTTTCTTACAATACATGTCTTACTTTTCAAAGTTTTCCTTAGTGAAAAATTATTAGGTGATTTAGGATCATCATGATCCCATTAATTCTCAATGACAAATAACCAAATATTATTAATATTTTCTTGTAAATTTTTTAAAAATTAAATATGCATTACATAAATATTGGTCAAGACCATGGATTGGACAAAGTAATTCCATGCCACGTGATAATTTCGTCCAATAAGCACCTTTTCTACATTGTCTGAGATTGCTATGAGAAATAACTACTGATAGAGGACTATGTAAGAATCACGATGATGGAGGTTCATTCCAAGTCGTCTAGAAGGAGAGCTTGAAGCACTTCCTTTGGTGACAACTCAGTGCAAACTCAAAAGAAGTCTTGTCTGCTTTAATAGATTACCAGATTCCTATAATCTATGACCAAGATTCCTATAATCGATTACACAATGTTGGAGCAAACTGATTTAATCGATTACCATCTTTTGTAATCGATTACACAGCGCTGGAACGCTCTGTTTTAATGATTATGGGTCGTATTAATCGATTATTTTCAGTTAAAATCGTAGTGCTTCTATATATTTTTGTTATTTTTGTAATGGACTTTGATATTTCCACAAATAGGCTTAAACTTACGTTTTTAGGTGTTTAATTAGAGGCCTAGTCATATAAATACTCAGACTTTGCTATTTTTGGCTAACTTTGATTAATAGAAATTAAGCTTTTGCTTGAATTGAGAGCTTAGCCTCTTGTTGATTCTTGATTGAAACCAAATCGATTCTTATCAAGGAAGCTTTCCTTTGTGACGAATCCTCTTACGACTTATCGTTCCGTTTCTGGATCGTGGCGTTATTCCTAATTATTCCTTAATCTTCTCCATTTTTCTATTTGGGTTTTCAACCAAAATTCATGGAGTCTTGAAGTTTGCAATTCGGAAACGATCCAATCCAAGCATTCATGTCTTGGAAGTCATCAACTACTAAATGATCCGAACTTTCTAGGTGTCAGAAAGACATCATTGCTGTAGCACAGAAGTTACCGTGAGCAATGGAGCTTTCTGGTTTGTTTGACAGTTTTGATATATCATTATGCAAGGATTAATCTATTTATTTTGTTTATGGATATTTCTCAAGATTTACTGCTAAAACACATGCATAATGATTGTGTATGTCTCTTATTTCACTTTTTGAATCCAAGTTTTGCAGTAAATTTTCATTACTGACATTTGTTTTCTTAAATTTTAATTGATAGGTAAAAGAAGGAAAAATCTATTTATAACACTAAAAAATAGCTTCAGAATTGATGAAACAAAAATGTCGATGAAACAAAGAAATGTCTGTATTTGCAGCAAGCAGGTTTGTTCTTGGAATGTGAATTTGATTTCAGATTTATTATGCATCTGAGATTTCATTTGCAATCGTTGATTTCACCATGACACACACTTTAATTGGACCATCGTTTAATCACAGTTCGATAGGTGAATTTCCAATGCTATGCTGGTTGAATGACCAATCCAAATTTTAGCAAATTTGTTACATAATAGTCATGGTTGCAAAAAGAAAGTTAGCTAGCAATTGATTAATTTGCAGGTTTATCTAAGCACAAAGGTCGATTAATGAAGAAAGGGCCTTTCAGGATTCGCTTAGGAATTAGGTTGGGTGCGATGAAAAGGAAGGGAGTGTGGATCTTTTCATTTCAAAAACTTATTCGTTAAATTAATTCTTTTTAAATAATAAAATAAAATGATAAACTTTTATTAAAAAAAATTCAAATATTCCTTACTTTTATAAACATTGCACAAATATCTTAATTTAAAACTGAAAACTTTACACCCATGCTTGTCCCTCCAAAACCTACCATTCAAAGTTCCAAACATACCCTGCATTACAACTCCAGGAATGTCACTTTGCAGTATTAAACGATAACCAAAGCAAATAAACTCCCCAACCAAAGTCTGCGTACTTCAACCTCTTTTCTAGATGTAAGAAAATTGTCAAGTGCTTTTTACTATGCAATGTCTTACCATGAGCTTATACGAAAATAATAATAATAAAGCCAGCACGGAAGTCGTTATCAGTGATGGTTGATTGAGTCGTCGGGAACAGGTAGAGGCTGTCTGATCGCGAGACCTTTTGTCATCGCATTGACATCGGTGGAGGGAGAGGAGTGTGCGAGTGCTGCGGCAGCAGTGCGGGAGGAAGGCAGTGGCCGCAGTGAGAAGAAACGGAAATGGTAAGAGAGACATTGGAAGAGGGGATGCTTTTTTTTATAAAAATAATAATAATCTAGTGTAGGCAAATCTATGGTGGAACTACACTTATCTCCAAAAAAAAAATTCTAATCCTAATGACTATTTTTGTATCCCACTGCGGGGTACTTAAAAAGGTCCCCCACGTTAGCTTGCTTCCTAAATAGTGAGTTGTAAAAAGTAAAAACAAAGTAAAATGCTATACTTGCAGTTCCCACAAAACATAGTGAGTGAAACATCCGAACATACAACAACAACATACATTAAAAGCAGAGAGAGAGAGAGAGAGAACATCTCATACCTAATTTATATAGGAACTGGAACTTCACTAACTTGACATTGGACTTTCATTTGAGGCAAAATAATTTTCAGTTGAGTTAAAAAAAAAAAAGTTTGGTTTTTCAGTCATATGTCAAGACTCCTAACCGATTTAGTAGTTTTTCAGTCAAACATCATAACCCTTTTTTATCATTGAAATTAAGCACCAAATTTTTTGAATTACTTTTTTAAAATACCAACTCAATCACCAAGGTTTAGGTTTGCCTGGTTGGAAAGTTTGGTTTTGGTGCCTTGACCGACGGCTAAAGGAGTTGCTCCAGATTTTCTGGGTCAAATAAGTTGCTCCAGTTCATTTAGGGAAACATTGCATCTAATAAAACCGGGCCCAACCTCAAAATCAAAAGAAAAATGTTACATGAACACCCAATATGCTATTTGACACCTAGAGAGTAAACAATCACCAAAAAAGTAAACAAAACACTCTTATCATATCCTAGCTTGATCCTCATTTCAAGGTTGGAATACTAACAGGCAATTTTAACCTTAAAAGTGCTTTTCAAAGATGGTTGGAAGAATGGCTACCTGAATAGTAAATACGTCACACTGAGCCTAGTTTTTCAAAGAAAAAAAAACTCAAATTGTGAATGTTACATAAACATAAGGCAGCAAAGGGGACATAAGGTTTTTGTGGGGAGTACAAGTTGCACTAGGTCTACAATATTAGTGGAAGAGCCTTCATTCACAATCACATGCACAGCAAAAGATAATTGATACAACTAAATCACATAATAACAATGCAATATATGAAGACAAAACCTTTTAACAAAGGTTACTAAGAAAGTTTTTAAATCCAAACTGAATGAACATTACTAAATTACTAATCATAGAATCATGCTAATTATGGAAGCTATAAGACATTAAATGATATTTATTTATTCTGTTTTTAAATTTTATCAAAGGAGAGACTCACAAGGGGAAGTGAAGATTGTAGGAGATCGAAACTATGCACTCACAACTCATGTCCTGCAGCTTAATCAACTGCGCTGTCTTGAGGGGACAACATGCATCCATTCTAAGTGAAATTTTATATTACAATTATGTTTTATAGAAAATAGATTTTACTTGCAATTCAGATACTGAGAATGGAGAGATAAAGTGTTGGCTGTGTTGCTATTGAGTATTGAGAAAATCATTGTTATTTGTCAAATATAAGTAATAAGTGATACATGCACAATTCGCTGACGTATTTGTGGTTAGAGTACCCAGAATGAGAGGAATATTCTGTACAGTTAACTCTACACAAGTGATCTAAAACAAGCATAAAAGCAAAACTGGGAGGAAAGCAGAAAGACAAAAATACCAACAAAAATACTACTGATCCTCAGATGGCATTGGCACCAAATACTCGAACATCAATGACTTGAAACCATCGCTGCTGCTCCCCCTTCGGCATCGTAAAAAGAATCAAACATCTTCAGGCATATATGGCAGGCAACATTGGCATTGTCTTTCTCAATCAGTAGTTCAACACCATAATAACCATCAACAGGATTCATTTACCTCCTGCAAATGACTTCAAGAGGATCCCTGGTTAAACTACTACTCTGTACATCTGAAATTACTTATGTAAACCTGTGATTGAATAACTACCCTCCCAATTCTGAAACCAGGAAGCACAGTGAATCCAACCTTCGCCCTGCCCTTGTTCGGCCAGGTCAACCTCTTTGTCACATCTTCCATGTATATCATAGAAAACTCCACACCTCTTTCCACTTGAAAGATCTCAACCGTGGGATCGAACGCATAGGACAACTTATGCAGTGTCCAAACAGCACTCGCCATTCCAACAAACGCCTCGTAGAACATACTCAACGAGCGCCACGAGTTCAACACCGCCTCCTTCTCCTCCAAATTGACGAAAATGGACGACTCCATTGAGGGATGGATGAGCCTCTCATACTTGTGCTCGCAAAACCGCAAAAACTCGCAGCCCGGTTGAATGCCCAGCAATTCCATAGGATTGCTAGACACATGCTCAAGCAGTTGCTTCAAGCAACCATCCCTATCCTCCAAATCTGAACCACCGTGCCCATTCGACACCACCAGTTCCTCCTCATCCTCCATTCCGAAATTCATCAAATCAAAACCATGAAAGATCCCCAAACAAACGTATGACAAGAGCGCGTATTGGTTGTGCCCTTTCTTGGCGTAATCAATATTGGGATGAACCGCATTGGCGGCTAAACCTAAATCCCACCCTGCCTTCCTCATCAACCCAATCAAAATCTTGGTGAACCTATGCGTCGCTCTAGATGCGTCGTGCAACAACGAATCAAACACCTTAACGGTTAACAAAACATCAGAAGAAGGGTTCAAAGCGCGAGCACAGAGCTTCTTAGACAAATTCACGTTACCCCGATGAATCACGTCAAGTTTGGCTCTTAGGGCTACAACCTCGTCGTGCTTCTGCTCCAGTTCCCACTGCAAGCGGTTCGAGACGTTGCCTAGGGTTCTCAATTTGCTCTGATTCTCTTCCACTTCGGCCTCCAAACGTGACCCGAAGGGATAACCGCGTAGCTGGGGCTTGCAGTAGAATTTCTTCAGCTCCGAGAGCCTTTGGAGGTGGGAAACTAAAACCTTGTCCGCGCTTGTCACGTGCTCCTCCACGAGCGGCACGTGCGCGCTCTGGAGCTGGAAGTAGGAGGCTTCGAAGGCGGAGACTGCGGCGAAGACCGACGAGATCAGGGCGTGTGTTGTTTCTCTGATCTGAGCTTCGGTTAGCGGCGGCGTTTCTGGCTCGCGGGATTCAGGGGGCGGAGTAGGAGGAAGGTTGATCTGTGGCGGCGGCGGCGGCGGAGGTGGAGGAGGAGGGGATTCCGGCGGCGGAGATGGGGAGGAATTGTGGGAGGGATCGGGGTCGGGTTTGATGACGACGACTTTCTGGTCGGTGATGATTTCTTCGGTGGAGTCGAGGAGGGAGAAACCGTCGATGTCGTCGAGGAGAGGGGAAGCGTTGTTTTCTTCCTCGGAGAAGAATTCGAAGGTTTTGGTCTTGAAAGCGAGGGCGAATTTCTGGAACATTTCGGAGATTTGAGGGGGTTTGGCGGAGGAGCCATCCATTTCAGGCATTGGGAACAAAGGAGGGGTTTTGAGAAAATTGAATAGAATTAAGTTGAATTTCTACTAAGATGTTGGTGTGGTGTGGTATTGTATATTGACTAATGCCAGCTAGTACTGAATGAATGACGATGATGGACGATGATGGTGGTGGTGGAAATGTGCTTTGAATGTCTTGGAAGGAAGGGCACATGGGGTTAGTTCGGTGGTTTCAATTTTCACACATTTGTTTTTATTTTTTGATTATATTTAAGAGAAAAATCAAATATAATATAATTTATTATATACTAAGTTTGTTATTAATTTTTAAATAATTATCTTAAAATAATTTATGATTTAACAATATAGTAAAAAAATTATATTATTAATACATAATTATTAAATTCTAATTCTTATTTTTTATTTTAATCTGTTTTTTTTTTTTTTTGGAGGCAGTTGAGGGTGTAGTAGTAGTTCTCTAGGTTACGACTTTTGAAACGAGCACTGTATTATTCCGATTATGTTGTTAACGGTAAAATGAAAGAAAAGAATGGCTTGGCGGAGTTGGCAATTCATTCCATTCTGACCGTTAATCTATACTTTTTGCGGAAAGAAGATTGTGGGGGACTGTGAAAATAAGAATGGACCAAGCATCTATGTGATTTGGAGCTTTCTTAAGCTAGGATCCAACCACACCCGTTATTAAACTGATTAGTTTAAGAATAAATGGATTAATCAAAGTGAAATTGATTTCAATAATTTAATATAATATCTCAGTAATATTGAATAAAAAAATAATATAATATACATAAATTGACAATAATAATTTC
Organism: Glycine tomentella; assembly: GCA_007407185.1. NCBI lineage: Eukaryota > Viridiplantae > Streptophyta > Magnoliopsida > Fabales > Fabaceae > Glycine > Glycine tomentella. The sequence continues at coordinate 118,319 of PYAF01001072.1, read as the reverse complement.
ACTTAAAAATATCATAAGTTACATTTTTTTTTTAAATCAAAATGATATTGTTTTGAAAGTTTTTTAAAAAAATTAAGCAAAACTGGTTAAACCAGTTAACCTACTGAGTTTTATTAATATTTACGAATTTTCGACCTGTTCAACATTTTTTAGCTGATTTAAGGACAAACTGATTTTTAGGAAAGGTTAGATCAAACATGTGATTGATTCTCCATCAAATTAAGACGATCCAGGTTTCAAAACCATGATTAAGACAAATATTTATCGTAAAAAAAGTTAGAATAAATATTCACGTTTGATTTTTAATCTTTACAAATAAAATTTGATTTGATTTCAGTTTAATAACATTTAATGGTTGGTTGCCTTTGATTTTTATATTCATGTCATTATATAATAGTAATAATCATTTTTTATCAATCATAATAGTAATAGTCTAAAATATAATGACATCATAGTAATAATCTGCAATATTATTTTGATCCATTAGGTTTTTATTTTTTTTCATTTTAGTTTTAAAGTTTTAAAATCTTTTATTTAGTTCTTAATGTTTACGAATAGACGCATCTTAATACATTATATACTAAATAAAACGACATTGTTTTGGAGGTGACTTTATGAAAGTTGATCGAAGGGTCCAGTGGTATTGTGCAAATACCAAGACAAAATAGGTAGGGAAACCCAAAAAGGTCAATCTTGAAGCATATGTAGTGGAGTTCGTTAACAATTGAATTCTTATAAGACACAAGCTTCTTTAGTTGGATTCTTGTCGTTTATGATGCTATGTTCTTGTATTCTATTTTTTGTTTTTATTTCTTTGGTATTGACCTTGTTGCATATTGTAAACATGAAGATGTTATGAAGCTCATGTAGCCCTTTTATGTTGTTGATGATGAGTTATAAATTGATAAACACTAGTCTTTTATTATGATGGTCTGTTATTGCTTAAATGCTTGATTGTGTATGAAATCATGCAAACATGCATCCTAGACTAGGATATGTAATTCAGTATGGTCAAATTGATTGGCATTGCATTGATTCATGATAGTTAACCTGCGAGAATTGAAACTTTCGTAACTTAGTCTTTAAAATCTCTAAGTTTCAATTTTACATCAGGATAATCCACTATATGTTGATATAATAGACTATATCGAGCCTCTGTATTTTAGAATTGAGATTAGCTCGCATTTAGTTGACTATCATTAATACATATTCGACTATTTGGGTTTGAAGGTTATTTTGTTGTCGCAAACAATGGATTATATGACAATATAATCGACTATGTGTTCTTCAAAAAACCCAGGTGATGCGAAGAACAATTTAGTTGACTATCTCAAGGGGACAATTAGCTATCTCTGTTCTGAGGCTAAAAAAATGAGTTTTTCAAAGGAGTTCGAATATGACACCTATTCTATCATATTTTCACTACATTTTTCATTGAGAGGAACCCTAGAAACTCCGAGTGTCATCACCCTTAGGATCCTATGATGAAAAACTTTCTTTTTACATCGAGAATCAATGGATATTTGCATGGAATCATGAAGAGAAGTTGATATTGCATAGGAAGTGCTTTTCAACTTCCATATCTTTCACTCATCAGGTGAAATCTTTCCTTAATATGTGATTAAAATTTTGTGTATATTCATTGGGGTTACTCAATTGTGTTCATGTAGTAGGTTTCTACATGTAGGTTTGTAATTCTTGATAGGTTTTCAAGGGTTGTTGCATGTGCATGTTGTAACGACCTAAAATTATTCTAGATATTATATTTTTATTATGGTTAAATTTTTAAGAATCGTTAGATAATTTTTATTACTATTTTATTTTTACTGAACGGATCCTAGTATAAATTCTAAAACATATAAATTATAGAAATTATAGAAGTTTGTAAACTGATATATATAATACGTAGCCACAGTTCTTGTATAAGAGTCATTCTCAACGAAACATAAAGATACTACAACACTTTCATAATTCATTTCCTAGAGACAACTCTTTATTTTGTACCGCCATCAGTCCAAGGCATCAATGAAATTGACCATTGTTGCCATCTATAAAAAAATGAAACAAATAATTAAGAAATAAAATTTCTTAGTAGGCAAAACTAAATCACCAAACACGTTAGGAAACTTTCATCAAACTGCCACACTTGGAATAAAATACAGCCAGAGTGCCAGTCGGACAAAACAAATTGCTGAAATGCCACGTGGTATATCTCGCTGCTAACATAAGCGAATTACATGGCTTACTTGGCATGCCCGGATTGGTTGCATGGGGCGCCCCTGACATGATTTGAACTCGCTGGGGATGGCCGCGAAATGCTGTAGCTCGCTGAGAGTGATGGCGGATTCATATGTCGCTGTGTCAGATAGCAAGTTAGATGAGTTCGTCGTGTCAGCCAGCTGGTTTGGAGTTCGCTGTGTCAGACAGCGAAATAGGTAAGGTCGCTAGGACCAGTGATTTTTAGGACCACTATTTAAGGGTAGTGTCCCTCCATGGCCGTCACATACTCTCCTCTCACGTTTTTCTCATCCCCGCTGCATCCTCAGGTGAGTTTTCTTTCTTTTTTCCTTTTGTTTATGTTTTTATAATTTGATAGTTTGTAGTTTAGGTTGTTAAATATTGTTTATGTTAGAGATTTAATGCATTAGGTTCCAGAATATTTAATATTAATTAGTAGTTGATTAGTTAAAAGATATATGAAATATTAAAGTGATTTTTTGTTTTGTTAAAATACTTAATATATTTAAATAAATTTAATTTATAGTAACTTTAATCAAATTAAGTATATATTATGTAGTTGATAAATATAATGTTAAAGATTATTAGGTTTGTACTCTATCATATTGATGATTATTTTTTTTTATTTTTGTGTTTATATTTTTGTAATTAAGTAATTTGTATTTTAATTTGAAAAAATATATATTATTTATGTAGTTTTTGTGTGTTAAATAGTATTTATTTTGGA
>PYAF01001072.1:85666-115254 GCA_007407185.1 Glycine tomentella | reverse complement strand
TTATATTTGTGTATGCTTTTAATTTATTTTGCTTTTTTGTATATTTTTATAAATTGATAATTTATATTTGTGTATATTTGTAATTTTTTTTGTAGCTATTTTGGATTTGTTCAGCATTGGCCTATTCAGGTTAGTTTTTGTTTTTGTGTATATTTTTTTACGTATTGGTAATTTATATTTTTAATTTTTATTGTATTTTTTATTTATGTAGTTTTGGCTTGTTAAATATTATTTATATTGGAGATTTAAAATATTAGGTTTGAGAATATTTAAGATTAGTTTATAATTACTTAATCAGAGGATATATGAAATATAAGAGTTTTTTTATTTAATATATTTAAATAAATTTAATTTAGAGGAACCTTATTCAAATTAAGTGTATAATGTAGTTGGTAAATATAATTTGTAAGATACAAATTTATTAAAATTAATTATATGTTATAGTTGATAAATATAATTAGTTTTGCACTATGTTATGTTGGTTGATCGTTAGTTTTTTTTTTAATTGTTGTGTTTATATTTTTGTAATTAAGTAATTTGTATTTTAATTTGAAAAAAATATATTATTTATGTAGTTTTTGTGTGTTAAATAGTATTTATTTTGGAAAATTTTATATACAGTAATGGATGACGATCAACATGTTCCACCGACACCATCGGATGCGTTGAACATCATTGACCCAGGTCCATCCATACTGAGTCTCCTTACACTACAGGAGAAACATATATCCACGTATGTGTGGAATTCCCAGGCTGATCCAACCATGCGGGATCGTATACTTAATGTTCGGCATGCCGCGACACACAACCATATAGTTATACCTGAGGATATACACTCGTGGCTTATAGAAGCTGGCTTTTATCACGTTGCGCATCTGCGCAATCACGAGGTTCATATATTCAGTGTTGTGTTAATTTCCTATTAGATGTATTGATTGTATTGTGATGTATACGTAATTATTGTGTAATGTATGTTTTTAGATCGACCATCACCTTGTCTCCTCGCTTGTTGAGCGATGGCGTCCAGAGACACGTACGTTTCATATGACGATGGGTGAGGTCACAATCACCCTGGAGGATGTACATCATCTGTTGGGTCTGCCGACCGATGGTCATGTTGTTTGTGGTCGTCACGGATGACATAACTTTCGGGCCATCATTGGTGACATGTTAGGGGTTGAGCCGGCTGCTGATCGTGATTTGCACGGCGGCTTCTTAAACCTTCATGTTTTGCGTGAGCAGTTTGATGTTTATGAGGTCCACTCAGGCACTGAAATAGGACGTCGTAGATACGCTCGTGCTTTGATATTGTGCATATTAGGCGGGATGTTGTTTGTTGACACCGCTTCGAGCTTCGTGCCAGCTCGTTATTTGTTATATTTGGATGATTTCCAGCGCACAGGGACATTTAGTTGGGGCTCTGCAGTTCTTGCAGCATTATATAGGGAGTTGTGTAAGGCCACACATGCTTCACGTCGTGAGATGAGTGGATGTGCTTTGTTGTTACAGTTGTGGGCCTGGACGCGATTCCCCACCATCTGTCCTAGCCTTCCTACGGTGGAAGACCATCATGTCATACAACGCGAGATATATGGCCACAGGTATTTTTTATTTGATTATTAGTATTCCTCATTTTTGTTGTATTCGGAGTATATGTTGCTTATAATTGTTGTTGTTTTTGTTACAGATTTAATGTATACAATACGGGACAAACTGTATATACCAACATTTGTAGATATCGCCATCATATTGATGTCATGCGAAGGAGAGACATACGTTGGAGGCCTTATGAGGTTGTAGACGCAGTCCATCCACCGGATGTTCACATGGCTAGGAGATGGTTGGTTATATGTCCTCTTATATGTTATGAGATTGTCGTATACCAGCAGCTGGATAGAGTTATGCGTCAGTTTGGGTTCGACCAGCCAATTCCAGAGGATCCTATTAATTGTAGTGAGCTGCTGACGATTAGTATTACGGGCAAGACAGACGTGGATTGGAGTCAGCGTCATGTTTTCTTTATTCAACAATGGGAAAATAGAGACGCCCTTGTGTTGCAGGACGTGCAACCTATGCGGAGAGACGGGTACCTATCTGTCAACAGCGAATACATGCAATGGTACTACTCAGTTACCCGTCGTTGGATGACCCACAAAGCGGCTTTGAAGGCACATGTGGTATGCATGTTAGTTATAATTGTGTAATTGCAGGTTAATTTTCATATGCAGACCGATCGAGCAGAGACTGTTGTCCACATGCTTTCACCTGAGGCACATGGGGCATTTGACATGACTCAGATGTACGAGGAGGCGGTTCGAATGCTAGCTGCATGCGACGATATAGACAGAATAATAGATCCTGGAGATGCTGCACTGCCACCCGTACGACGTCAGACTGAGGCCCCGCCACAAGTGGTTCGACGTAACCGACGTGCGCGTCACGAGGGGGTTACCCCTTCACCACTCGACTCCATCAGTTGCAGACACACCAGTGGTTGTACCACCTATTCCTCCACGTCCTCTTGGCATGTTCTTTGCACCTGGGTACTCTTCGGGCCTCTCACAACAATATTGATGGCCCCCCAGTTTGTTCCTGGATCACAGTACCCCCCCTTGGGGAGCTGGACCGTCGATGCCGCATGCTGATGTCCCACATGCATCATACCCCATGCATTCTGCTGGCCCCAGTACAGCTGGGCCAAGTTTATTAGGGCCGACTTCATCTGGTTTGCATTACACACCCAGATCAGACACATTTGAAGACTGTTATAGGCCCACTGCTCCAACTCCAACATCAGAACAGGACATGGTTTTTGGGACTCCTATTGAACAGTCGTCTCATGTGACATATTCTCCGAGTTTCAGACAGTATTCTGCAGATGAAATTATTGCGGAAATGGATGAGGGACATGAACACAACGTGGACGATGGTTCTTATGACGTTCAACACATCATTAGGCGGAATCCGGTTAGGGAAGCGCGATTTCGATGCAATCTGTCACCATTTGAACATAACATGAGTCGCTATGGAGGATTCCATGAGGACCACCAACAACACGACTAAATAATTTTTTCCCTTATTAGTGACAGTACGATGCTCTTTAATTGTATGGTAACAGACTGTTTGTTATATGCATGACTGTATAAACTTTTATGATTTTCATGTATTATGCAAGACAATTGGACTGTACTAATATTCGATAATTATTGTTTATTAAATATCTAACACGATTAACATTAGTATAACCACCAAGTACATTATTAGTTTTGGTTGCGTGATGGGCAATTATGCCTATTGTGGCCGACAACCTTACAGTAGCCGCATGTTGTTCGAGTCGTTGAGCCTTCCCTGGAGTCCATTTCATTTCGTATGCGTGTACTCTTTGGCCTTCCTTTTTTACGTCTCAGCGACACATATGGTATAACAATGGGCGGTACAACTAGTGGTATGAACTCCTCATTCCCAATAGGAAACCACTGCGGTGCATACACTTGACATTGATACGCAACACTATATACAGGATCTACATATTGTCTAGGATCATGGTGTGTAGATCAACATGCTGCAATAACATGGATACACGGGAACCTATATGCAGTGAACTCACCACATTGACAATTTCGTTCAGCTAAGGAGACCGACCATTTTTTACCGCCCGAATGAGTTCGTATATTGTACGTTTCTTGAACCTCAAATCTCGTCTTAAGTGCGTCAAAACAAGTGACGCAGTGCGTTGCCGATTTATCAACCATCCTCATATATTTTTGCCATGCTAATTTGAGAAATGATTACCTCTCGCCATCTCCTCATGGGCTTCTTGACCATGTGCAACAAAGTATGACACTAATCGCGCGTATGTGAACCAGACAAGGGACATAATTGGGAGGCTTCTGGCTCCTTTAAGTACCTTGTTAAAGCATTCTGAAAGATTTGTTGTCATGTGACCAAACCTTCTTCCCTGTTCATCATACGCTATACTCCACTTCTCCTTTGGGATTCTATCAATCCATGCTGCTATTTGAGGGCTTGCTTCTTTAAATGTTTGTAATCCAGCATCGAAATCTAAGCGCGAGGTTGTATAAGCTGCACATACAAACACGATGTAAAGAACAACACATACGATGAATATGGTAACGACATGTATAAACATTGTGTTGTAATTGATAGACATACCTAATTTCTTCAATTGTTTCTTCAACATGATATTGTTGAATCTGTGATTAAAATTACTCGCCAAATGCCGAATGCAATACACATGGTACACCCTTAGTGGATTCCATCCTAGTTCGACATTGTTTACTGCAACAATTATGCCAGCATGTCGATCTGACATAAGACAAATTTTGTCTTTTTGCGTAACATGTATACGAATGAGTGCCAAAAACCATGACCAATTCTCGATATTCTCCGCGAAAACAATCGCAAATGCAATAGGAAAGACATAATTGTTTCCGTCAACTGATGTTGCAATGAGCAGTGTTCCTGTATATTTCCCATACAAATGGGTTCCGTCGATGCTTATAACTGGTTTGCAATAATTGAAAGCATCGCAACACTGTTTGAATGTCCAGAACACCCTATTGAACACCTTAACACTTGCATCTAGTTGACCATCAATAAAATGGTCGTGCAAATCCAACTTGTATGCAGACCCAGGAGAAAAATGTAACATGCAATCTAACCACCTTGGCAAAAACGATAAGACTCATCCCAATCTCCAAAAATATGAACAATGGCCTTTTGCTTTGCCTTCCATGCCTTCGTGTATGATATTTGAAATCCCAACGTTGTTGCTATCCTTTCTTGAATTAACCCAATTTTAACACTGGGATCCTCCCTAATCATTTCTGCATTTCGTCAAACAATAATACATTAATAAATAATTTAATCAATAATCGGACTTCAATTTAGAATATTTAACATACCTAAGATCAACGAACATATGACATTTGAGTCAAGTTGCTTGTCTTGAGAAAGATTCTGACCGACGCATGTGTGTAGGTTGTTCCATATGCCTACAATCCATTCGGTGCCACCTTTTTTTTTATATGCCCTCATTCTCCATGGGCAACCATCCCAATGATTTTCACAAACCATAATAAGCCTTTTTGTATCACTTTTTTTTACAACCGTTGTGCGATGCTCAGCCATACAATATTGTTTTATTGCCAATTGAACATCCCACTTGCTGTCAAACACCTGGTCCTTATATAGCTCCTGTCCCATCTGCCAATTAGGTATTCGCACTCCTTGCATATCCTCAGTCTCCTGATCTGGGTATTCCCAATTAATATTTGTGTAATGACTAATGTCAGACCAAAATGGAACGTTGCCCCCTCATATATTATGTGACATTAGCCACATTGTTCATTAAACCTGCGAAAAAACTTAACTCTATTGACAAAAAAACAATTTTCATCCATACCTACAATGGGAGGCTGCTCCTGCATTCCCACATTGCCCGAAGAAGGAATTGTAATAGCACGATCGAAATCACCATCTACGTCAGTATCTGATGAGTCACTGTCTGGAACAACACCTTCATCCACCTCTTCCTCAGAAGTATCTGTAGGCCAAGATGGGTCGTAGGCCGGCACCATTTCATTCTCCGCTGCTTGACTTGCTGGTGCTGGTGTGTCGGATATATCCCTATGTTCATAATCCATTTCTTGGGTTTGTTGGGTTGGTACTGGTGGAGATAGGGATACATCTCTGTCTTCGGGATTCACCTGTGGCTCCTATTAATGTCAATGGAACCAGTGGGTTGGATACATTGTTGACTGCTTGATTGACCACCACAGTTTAATTCTGCATACAATTCAATAAATCTAGGATTTTCTCCATCAGATCTGCATGCGTCAGTAGCTAACGCTACATCGTCATCATCTACAATATCCACAGCAACCCATTGCACCGGATTGCCAGATGCATATCTAGCAGTCAATCGAGAGACACATTGTCCGCGTTGTAGTCTCAACTTCTTGTAAATCATTTTCATTAGATCACGGTGGCTGCATCCTGGGGGCATGCGAAACATTTTACTTTCTCCTTCAAAAATTTGACCATTAGGTCCAAAATTTCTACTCCCATTATAATACACAATCGTGATTAGACCATCTCTACTATTACTCATTTTGCCGTAAAAAACTAAAAAATAAAAGAACAATGTCTTCTGGACTGAAGAATAAAAAACAAAAATAATAGAAGATGGCTATTGATGTAAAAATAACGGGTGTAAATAGGACTATATTCCCTATGCAATATAGGAAAATATATTACCTATTTCGTTGTGCCAAAGTATTTTGGCTTCAAAAATCATAAAGCAAAATAACATTTGAAAAATTTTAAAAAAAAACTATTACAACATGACTACTAACGTAAAAAAAAGGGTGTAAATAGGACTATATTCCCTATACAATATAGGAAAATATATCAACTATTTCGTTGTAGCAAAGTATTTTCATTTCAAAAATCACAAAGCAAAATAACACCTGAAAATTTTAAAAAAATTATAATATAAGATGACTACTGAGGTAAAAAAAGGGGTCTAAATAGGACTATATTCCCTATGCAATATAGGAAAATATATTATCTATTTCTTTGCGCCAAAGTATTTCGGTTTTAAAAATCACAAAACAAAATAACATAATATATATCGAGTGATGTAAAAATCAAATACAAATAAGACACAATTTTCTACAAACAATGCTATATAATATTTTTCAAATGCAAGGTCTAGCCAATGCTATATAATAATTTTCGAATGTAAGGTCTGTGAAGCTGAGGGGGTATTTATAGATCTGTCAAGACTAAATTCGCTGATGGAATGAGCTAAATATTTCACATACTTCGCAGCACCTCCCAACAAATTCAAATTAACATTTACTGCACGTTGGATAATTATACATACTTTGCTATCATGACTAGCGAATTTGACACATAATTAGCTATGCATCCAAGCGAATTTTACACGTAGCTGGCGTGTCAGAAACCCCTATTTCGCTATTGGGTAAAGCGGATTAGGTTGGCCAGTAATTGACTGCCAACTCAGCCAATGGAATTCGTTGGAATGGCTTGCGAATTTTACACCGTGGCAGTTTGGCAATTTTTTTTACGGCCTGGCACTTTGACATTTAATTTCTTCAATTGTGGCCTTTTGACGACTGTTTCACACGTTAGTACGTTAGTGAATCATCAATATATTCAAATAAATTCATAAAATAATTATGCAAACTATATGAATGCATGAAATGAATTTTCCCAGGGTGCACATGGCCTCTACATATCGTACTGTATGTAGCTACACCTCGTACTGGATGTAGACGCTGCGATCGTCTTACGCAAACATGCATGATTTATGCCATGTATTTGCACCTGTTCACTACATATCGTATTGTATGTAGTATTAGATTCTGTTTCACAAAATCTCATACTGGACTTGGAAACATAAATCAACCTATCATCACATCAACATCCATCCATAATAAAATCAATAAGCAAAATACATACCACCTTATGGAAAATGTTGTTATCATAACATCATACGTACCACAAGTATGGTTAAACTAACATACCTTATTTAAGTAAGATCATTACCAACATAGACATGACCATTGAATATCCTCAAGCTACAGAAAAACCATGTTAGTAATCTAACTAATAAACCACAATATATCTCTCAATTAATTTCTAATTCCTTTAAACCTTCACATGACAAGATTAAAACCTAGCATGCATCTTAATCTCCTTTCACCTACCACCTTACTACTTCATCCTCAAATTTAATCACTCAAGCATTTGAACCATTTAACTACATACTATTCAACCTCTTCTTCTAAAAATTAATCCAAAATAGTACCATAATGAAAATATGAAAAAACAACCAAAATGTCATCAAAATCACTTCCAAGATCACCAAATATCATTCTAAACATCACTAATATTTCAACCTATAAATCATCACCTATCCTATGGTTTAAATCAACATTTTCACATCATAAAATAACCTTCAATGACATGAAATTCCAGCCTAAATAATCAACCATAAATCTGCCCATTTAAACATATAGGTTAGTCCAAATAAATTCTTAGCTAGAGATTGAAGCCTAGCCTATCTCAAATGGATTTCGATTTGAAATTGATTAAGTGGCTGATTCTCTTTGAATATCTTCTAAGAAATGAAGCCTTGAAAGAAGAAATTGATTGGTGGATGAGGTGGTAGAAGAGGTCAAGGTTTGTAGGCAGCAAATAGAAGGCAAGACAATGAAAGCAAGACACAAGGAAAATTGGAATTGGCCTTGGCTTTGGGATACTAGCTCCTACGTGAATTTTTTCCAAAGCCCTAGCTATTTATAATCATTTATTCAGTTGTGTTTTAAGTGATTTAGTTGAGTTATAACTGAATTAGGATTTAGTTTAGTTAGAAGTTAACTAGGTAATCATTACTTTGGAGGATATTTATGCATAATCCTTATCTTGACTTTGATTTTTCTTGGTCAATGATTCTTTAATCCATTGTTTTGGGGCAGCTGTCTTCTCATACGTGGGACATGGTTGGTCTGCTGAGTTATTTACTTGGCTCTTCTACTTCCACATACACACAAGGCCATATTATATCATTGTCCTTTCAGCCTTAAATTTTTTTACAGCAGCTACTCCTACACGTTTATTTCTTTTGGCTTAGTGTTTTAGTGCTAGATTCCCTTATTTAATGTTCCATGTGAACGTGGAAAGGTACCTTTTATGAGTCCAATTATGATTGGTCTAATTGTTGGCTGAAACTTCTAGCCTTTGTGTCAAAGTTTTAAGAGCTACAAATTGCCAAGACTAGATCTTTCTAAAAAAATTGTTTCACAGCACATGGTTCGTTCATTGTTTATTCTGTACCAATCTACTAGTCCAAAAATTATCATTTTCTAGTATGTTAGACTAGATTTCCTAAGCTTTAAAACAAGGTATCACATGCTTGATTTGGAGTTATAAAACTCTGGCCATGACCTTTTTAATCTAGACTTCAAAACTGCCAGCAAGCTGAGAAATTTCATACTGACATCTCTTAAGGTTTTAATTACTGCAATCAGTACACAAACTATATTTATCTGAAATTTTGATATGTTGTAGTAGACATCTAGATCTTTAATTTCATATATCATACACTAAATTTGGATAAGAATTGAGAGATAAATAAATTTCTCATTCGGGTGGCAAAAACTGTTTTTGAATGTGGACAACTTTCAATTGTTTGTTTTAAAATAAATTTTTATCCTATTATTTTCGTATTCAAGTATTGTCACACTTCCACAATTCAATCATAAATATGAATTAATTTTAAGGATGTTACATTTCACCCCCTTTAAAAAGAAAATTTTGCCCTCAAAATTTGTAAATACCTGTAAACAGTTCAGGGTACGTCTTCCTCATTTCTGATTCTAACTCCCAGGTACATTCTTCTAAGCGTCCTTGTCCCCATGCTACTTTTACCAGTGGCACAAACTTATTTCTTAATTGCTTTATTTCCCTATCCAAAATTCTTCTCGAGGGCAAGCTCATAGTTAAATTTTCTTTTAACTGTATTGATTCAGACTCTAGAACATGACTTGGGTCAGAACTATCCTTACGGAGTTGAGAGACATGAAAAACATTATGAAGGTTGGAGAGATTTGGTGGTAAAGCTATTTGATAAGCTACTGTTCCTATTCTTTTCAAAATTTGGAAAGGACCTATAAAACGAGGACTCAACTTCTTGACCTTCATTGCTCGTCCTATTCCTGTAATTGGAGTGACTTTAAGAAAAACATGTTCTCCTTCTTGAAATTCTAGAGGTTTTCTTCTTTTGTCAGCATAATGTTTTTCCCTATTTTGAGCTATTACCAATTTCTCTCTAATCTTCTTGATTTGCTCTGTGGTTTGAGTTACCAGGTCTGGACCTAAGAGACTTACCTCCCCAAATTCATACCAGCATAAAGGAGACTGACATTTTCTACCATATAGAGCTTCAAATGGAACCATTCCTATGCTAGTATGATAACTATTATTGTAAGCAAACTCTGCTAATGGCAAATATTTCTCCCAAGAACCCTATTGGTCTATCGCACAAGCTCTCAACATGTCTTCTAGGGTTTATATGGTTCTTTCTATTTATCCATCTGTTTAGGGATGATAAGCAGTACTTAAGCATAACTTGACCCCAAATGCTTTTTGTAATGCTCCCCAAAACCTAGAAGTAAAGCGGGGGTCTCTATCAGAAATCAAAGTGGAAGGTACACCATGCAATCTAACTATTTCCTGTATATACAGTTGAGCTAATCTCTCTAATGAACAAGAAATCCTAATAGGTATAAAATGAGCTGACTTAGTGAGTCTATCGATAATGACCCAAATTGAGTCGTGACCAGAAACAGTCCTAGGTAATCGTACCACAAAATCCATAGATACACACTCTCCCACTTCCACTGAGGAATTTCTAAAGGTTGTAAAGTGCCAGAAGGTTTTTGGTGTTCTATTTTTACCTTTTGACACAGTAAGCACTTTCCTACAAACTCTGCTATATCCTTTTTCATACCAGGCCACCAAAACATTTTCTTCAAATCTTGATTCATTTTAGTAACTCCAGGATGCATTGTTAAATTACTTTTGTGAGCTTCACTCAAAATTTTCTCTCTTAATCCATCACTTTTGGGTACGCATATCCTATTTTGATAAGTCCACAACCCATCATTATTCACATCAAAATCTTGCAATTTTCCTTCTTGGACTTGATTTAAAATTTGTTGAAAATCTGAATCTCTCTGCTGTCCTAGCCTAATGTGTTCTTTGAAATTACTAGTAACTTGTATTTGACTCAAAATTATAATTTTAGAATTAACAGAAAATCCTAAATTAAGTTTTTTTAAATTTTTTATTAATTCCATTTCCTTGATCATCATCCTAGACACATGCAGATATTTCCTACTTAATGCATCAGCTACTACATTTGCCTTTCCTGGATGATATTTTAATTCAAAGTCATAATCCTTAAGAAATTCAACCCATCTTCTTTGTCTCATGTTCAACTCTTTTTGGTCAAAGAGATACCTAAGACTCTTATGATCTGAAAAGACCTCAAATCTTACTCCATACAAATAATGTCTCCAGATCTTTAAGGCAAAAACTATAGATGCTAATTCTAGATCATGGGTCATAATTGACTTCATGGGGTCTCAACTGTCTAGTTGCATATGCTACCACATTCCCGTTTTGCATCAACACGCAACCTAGATCTTTCTTTGAAGCATCACAATACACTTCAAATGCACCATGAGGATCTGGCAATACTAACACTAGAGTACTAGTCAATCTTCTTCTTAATTCTAGAAAACTCTTCTCACATTCTGGTGACCATACAAAAGGCACATTTTTCCTAGTCAAACTAGTCAGAGGTAAAGCTATTTGTGAAAAGCCTTTAATAAACCTCCTATAATAACTAGCTAATCCTAGAAAACTCCTAATGTCAGTTACTGTGGTTGGTCTCTCCCAATTCATGACTGTCTCAATCTTACTATGATTCGCTGAAATTCCTTCTTTAGAAACAACATGACCCAAAAATTTCACTTCCTTTGCCCAAAATTCACACTTAGATAATTTAGCATACAACTTATTTTCTCTAAGTGTCTGCAATACTATCCTAAGATGTTCTTCATGCTCTTTTTCTGATCTAGAATAAAAAAGTATGTCATCTATAAAGACTACTACAAACTTATCTAGATAGGATCTAAATATTCTATTCATGTAATCCATAAAAACTGTTGGAGCATTAGTTAATCCAAAAGACATCACTAAATACTCATAATGCCCATATCTAGTCCTAAATGCAGTTTTTGGAATATCTTCATTCTTAACTCTAATCTGATGGTATCCTGACCTATGATCAATTTTAGAAAATACTATTGCTCCTCTCAGTTGGTCCATAAGATCATCTATCCTAGGTAATGGATATTTGTTTTTAATGGTTATCTTATTAAGCTGTCTATAATCTACACAAAGCCTCATTCCCCCATCTTTCTTTTTCACTAACAAAACTGGAGCTCCCCAGGGTGAAACACTAGGTCTAATAAATTTCTTCTCCAACAACTCCTCTAATTGCTTTTTCAATTCTTCCAACTCTAGAGGGGACATCCTATAAGGTGCCATGGATATTGGTGCAGATCCAGGAATTAGGTCAATAGAAAATTCTATTTCCCTTTTTGAAGGTATCCCTGGTATCTCATCTGGAAATACATCTAGATATTCTATTACCACGGGTATATTAGAGAGTTCATCAGTTGGCTTAGTTACATTAGCTGATAAAAGAACATACCCTTGAATCATTTTCACTAGAACAGGAAACAATGGAGTTCAAATACAGATACTGGATTTGACTATTTTCTGAAATTTCTGAAGGTAAAACAATGGTTTTATTTGAACAGTCCAACAACACATGGTTAGCTGCAAGCCAATCCATACCCAAAATCACACTAAACCCAGTCAAAGGAAGACAAATCAAATTTGCAGAAAAAGATTTATGATTAATTTGAAAATCACAATTAAGACAGATTTGACTAGTAGTAATAGGTTTACCAATAGGAGTAGAAACTAAGAGATCATAAGGTAATTGAGATAAAGGTAATCTTAACTGTATAGTAATGTTGTAAGAAATGAAAGAGTGAGTAGCACCTGAATCATATAATACAGTTAAAATTTTATCTTTAATTTTGCACTTACCCTCAATGAGCTTTTCGGATTGAGATGCCTCTACTGCATTCATGGTAAAAACCCTTCCATTCTGTTGATGACGTGTGGTACCTTGGGAATTTTCAGCTCTGCAATTGCTAGTATAATGTCTCATCTTTCCACATCTAAAACATTGAACATTATTGCGACTGCGACAATCCTTTGCCAAATGTCCTATCTTTCCACATTGCACACAAGTGGTCTGAGCTATAGGGCATGGCTTATCTCCATGGTCCTTGTGACATTTGTTGCATTCCTTGCCTGAATTCTGCCCTGTCTGAAATTTTCTCTGCTGAAACTTATTCTTAAATTTAAAAGGTTGAGGTCCTAATTTTTTTTATAAAATTATTACTTGACTTTCTTTTCTCAACAGATCTTCTTTTATACTCTTTTATTTTTCTACACTTATTTATTAAAACACCATACTCCCTAATTTCTAGGGGTCCCACTACTTCCAACATATCTTCCCTTAGTCCCCCTTCAAACTTCATGCACTTCCAATGCTCATCAGGGTTATATTGATAGGTGGATGAAAACTTAATTAACTCTTCAAATTTAGCAATATATTTAGACACACTACTATTACCTTGTTCAAGCCTAAGAAATTCGAGATCCTTAGCATTTCTTACTGATATGGGAAAATACTTACCATAGAAGGTTGTCTTAAACACCTCCCATGTAATCTCTACTCCATTACCTGCCAGAATTTGCTTGTGACTGTTCCACCAATACTCAACATCAGATTGTAACATATATGTAGCATAAGTTACTTTCTGTTGATCAGAACAATCTAGTACCATAAATATCTTTTCAATTTCTTTGACCCTCTTCAGCCATGTCTGGATTAAAAGTTCCCTTAAAGACTGGGGGATTAAACTTCCTAAACTCAACAAACTAATGATATTCTATATCAGTCACCTGCCTCCTATTATCTTGATTAGAATTATTGTTACTTCCATGATTATTATTAGTATTATTATGATTCAGTTGCATCATCATTTGAGTAGCTGCAGCAGCTTGTTGACTTGCTGCAGTCACTTGTTGATTTGCAGCAGCCGCTTGTTCTTGCATAGCTGTTAGCATTTCGCGAAGAATATTTATTTCCTCATTATTTCCACCAGCTTGTGTTGTTGCTCTTCTTCTTGTTCCTCTAGTAGCCATGAATTCCTATTCACTTTCACAAAAATACTGAGGTGATCAGGCTTAATATAAAGTAAAGTGCGTCAGAATTCATCAAACACAAACAAGCACATATAAATAGTCACACTCAAAGTACACAGAAAAGCATAGTCAGTCCATTCCCCTTAGGTTCCAATAGGAATAACTGCTCTGATACCAAAACTGTAACAACCTAAAATTATTCTAGATATTATATTTTTATTAGGGTTAAATTTTTAAGAATCATTAGATAATTTATATTACTATTTTATTTTTACTGAACGAATCCTAGTATAAATTCTAAAACATATAAATTACAGAAGTTATAGAAGTTTGTAAACTGATATATATAATACATAGCCACAGTCCTTGTACAAGAGTCATTCTCAATGAAACATAAAGATACTACAACACTTTCATAATTCATTTCCTAGAAACAATTCTTTATCTTTGTACCGCCATTAGTCCAAGGCGTCAATGAAATTGACCATTGTTGCCATCTATAAAAAAAATGAAACAAATCTAGTGAGAAATAAAATTTCTTAGTATGCAAAACTAAACCACCAAACACGTTCGTACGTTAGTGAATCATCAATATATTTAAATAATAAATTCATAAAATAATTATGCAAACTATATGAATGCATGAAATGAATTTTCTTAGGATGCACTTGGCCTCTACATATCGTACTGTATGTAGTATTAGATTCTGTTTCACAAAATCTCATACTGGACTTGGAAACATGAATCAACCTATCATCACATCAACATCCATCCATAATAAAATCAATAAGCAAAATACATACCACCTTATGGAAAAATGTTGTTATCATAACATCATACGTACCACAAGTATGGTTAAACTACCATACCTTATTTAAGTAAGATCATTACCAACATAAAAATGATCATTGAATATCCTCAAGCTACAGAAAAATCATGTTAGTAATCTAACTAATAAACCACAATATATCTCTCAATTAATTTCTAATTCCTTTAAACCTTCACATGAAAAGATTAAAACCTAGCATGCATCTTAATCTCCTTTCACCTACCACCTTACTACGTCATCCTCAAATTTAATCACTCAAGCATTTGAACCATTTAAATACATACCATTCAATCTCTTCTTCTAAAAATTAATTCAAAATAGTACCATAATGAAAATATGAACAAACAGCCCAAATGTCATCAAAACTACTTCCAAGATCACCAAATATCATTCTAAACATCACTAATATTTCAGCCTATAAATCATCACCTATCCTATGGTTTAAATCAACATTTTCACATCATAAAATAACCTTCAATGACATGAAATTCCAGCCTAAATAATCAACCATAAATCTGCCCATTTAAACATTTAGGTTAGTCCAAATAAATTCTTAGCTAGAGATTGAAGCCTAGCCTACCTCAAATGGATTTGGATTTGAAATTGATTAAGTGGCTGATTCTCTTTGAATATCTTCTAAGAAATGAAGCCTTGAAAGAAGAAATTGATTGGTGGATGAG
The DNA here is from genome assembly GCA_007407185.1 of Glycine tomentella. Taxonomy (NCBI): domain Eukaryota; kingdom Viridiplantae; phylum Streptophyta; class Magnoliopsida; order Fabales; family Fabaceae; genus Glycine; species Glycine tomentella. Next base: position 99,837 of record PYAF01001072.1, on the reverse strand, counting down.
GTGGTAGAAGAGGTCAAGGTTTGTAGGCAGCAAATAGAAGGCAAGACAATGAAAGCAAGACACAAGGAAAATTGGAATTGGCCTTGGCTTTGGGATGCTAGCTCCTACGTGAATTTTTTCCACAGCCCTAGCTATTTATACTCATTTATTCAGTTGTGTTTTAAGTGATTTAGTTGGGCTATAACTGAATTAGGATTTAGTTTAGTTAGAAGTTAACTAGGTAATCATTACTTTGGAGGATATTTATGCATAATCCTTATCTTGACTTTGATTTTTCTTGGTCAATGATTCTTTAATCCATTGTTTTGGGGCAGCTGGCTTCTCATACGTGGGACATGGCTGGGTTGCTGAGTTATTTACTTGGCTCTTCTACTTCCACATACACACAAGGCCATATTATATCATTTTCCTTTCAGCATTAAAATTTTTTACAGCAGCTACTCCTACATGTTTATTTCTTTTGGCTTAGTGTTTTAGCGCTAGATTCCCTTATTTAATGTTCCATGTGCACATGGAAAGGGACCTTTTATGAGTCCACTTATGATTGGTCTAATTGTTGGCTTAAACTTCTAGCCTTTGTGTCAAAGTTTTAGGAGCTACAAATTGCCAAGACTAGATCTTTCTAAAAAAATTGTTTCACGACACATGGTTCGTTAATTGTTTATTCTATACCAATCTACTAGTCCAAAAATTCTCATGCATGATTTGGAGTTATAAAACTCTGGCTATGACCTTTTTAATCTAGACTTCAAAACTGCCAGCAAGCAGAGAAATTCCATACTGAAATCTCTTAAGGTTTTAATTACTGCAATCAGTACACAAACTATATTTATCTGAAATTTTGATACGTTGTAGTAGACATCTAGATCTTTAATTCCATGTATCATACACTAAATTTGGATAAGAATTGAGTTATAAATAAATTTCTCAATTCGGGTGGCAGAAACTGTTTTTGATTGTGGACAACTTTCAATGATTTGTTTTAAAATAAATTTTTATCCTATTATTTTCGTATTCAAGTATTATCACACTTCCACAATTCAATCATAAATATGAATTAATTTTGAGGATATTACACATGTGAATTTGGTTGTAGAACTCAAATTATAGTGGAAAGATCTAAGAAAGGTTATTATGAATCAACTGTGTGGTTACGTGTGCATGTGAGTTTGGTTGTATAAATTATGTTTGCATCTTTCTCTAACCCTTCATCTTCTAATTGCTTCTTGCTTAAGTTTCTTAACATTTGGGTTTTGATATTTGCTTGGTATCATTCTGTAAACCTTTAATTGTATTTAAGAAATCAAAGGGTATTTGTAACACACCAAAATCTCTTGATTCAAATGTATTAAAGGAAGCAAATTGCTAAAAACTTTCAATTGAGTCTAAAATAAATTTGAAACCAATTCACCCCTAACTCTTGATTTATGTTTTACATGTGCCATTGTTTCTATTGTAACATTCCAATTTTCCAAGTGTGTGTGGTAGACAGTTGATAAGTGTCATATTTTAGTTATTTGCGAGATTATAATGCTGGCACTTATTGTTTGATTTCAGTGAATTTGATTATAAATTTGCCCTAATCCTAGTTGTTTTATAGTTAGTGTAACGCCTCAATTTGTTTATCCTATTATTTATTAATTTTCACAAAAATTATTTTCTTCTTGCTTAAAATAATCAATACGAAAGTTACTAATCATTAATATCATAAAAAGTTCTTCATTATCCATTGGTATTTCTAAGTCTGATATAATATAAAGTTTAATACAGACCTATACAGACCAATATCAGTTCTATCACATATTACAAATCACCAAAATGTTTCATTACAACAAATATCTTCAACTAAGCATCTTTAACAGAGTCTTCAAGCATCATCTTGTCAATCCTTCTTTTACTGTTCGCCCAAATTTGATTGAGGTCATAGCAGGTGTCAACAGATACAAAATACAGGGTAAGTTTATGATAAACACAGTTTAAGTAAAAGAATATATTAATAGATGGTCATAATAACATTCATAGAATATGATGCATGATTCTCTGTTTATATGATGCATGACTCTCTTTATCTTTTATTATTTGGTACCAATAGTCATGATAGCCCCAGTCCAATGGTCCAGAACTTGCATGATCAGTCAAGGTGTCGCAGTGGTGCACAGGAAGGTCACCCACACTACATGTGATCATCATGGGTGGCGTGAGTTCCCCACTGCCGAAGCACCCCCAGCTCAGACTCCTCATTGTCTGAATGCTCGTACTCAGTTCCTATAACTATCTAACACACCTCCTCTCGAGGTAATAACGCGGACTAACCCCCGCTGGGCATATGCATATGAGACATATAAGACTGATTCACTTTCATGTATTTCTTTATCATCTCATATTTATTTTCAACATCAGTCTTCAATTTATATCTCACATACTTTACTCAGAAACTCAACATAAAGTATAGAACTCAACTTTATATTCATGTACAGAATCTCAGCATATTATTCATATACAAAGGTTTATAGAAACACTCAGCAACACATGGAATTTCATAGAGATTCATGGAAACAGTCAACAGTACATGAACATTCAAACACTTATTCAAACACAAACAACACTTAAACTATATTTAGCATAAAGCTTCCCCATACATACTTAAACAAAGTAACACTTAAACTATATTTAGCATAAACTCCCCTATACATACCTTGTTTTTCTTCTTTTAAAAGCTTGTCAAACATTCCCTAGCTTCTCCTAGCTTTCACGTGATGCTTCACTACGGTGGGGTTTACTTTCTAACTTGATTTAGGCTTGAAAATGAGAGGATGGGAGAGATATGGAAGGGAGAGTTACACGTGAATTTGGTAGAGAGAATGGCTTGAAAGTGATGTGCATTTTAGGTTCCCCCCCCCCTTATATAGTGTTTAGGAAATAATTTAATATTCAAGGACATTTTTGCCCTTCCTAACTAAATGACCTTCATTTAGTTCCATTCTAACTAAATTACCTTCATTTAGTTTCATTCTATCTTAATTACTTCCTGTTCCATTGAATTGTAACTAAGTTAAATGATGACTTTTTACTTTTTAAGAAAAATCTTCTTAAGCTTAACCTACACCATACAAGTGTCTTAACACTTGTTTCCATCGCATGACTCCCTTTACAAGTGGCTACTCATGAAGATTCTTGCCTCTTCCACACTCTTCATTCACATGGACTTGCAAGCCTAAGGGGAAGGAAGGCAATTTTTCTTCCTTTTAAGCCATTACATGTCATTTTTGGTGTTAAGGAAAAATCTACTTCCATTTATGATTTCCACATGGCATTTCTTGTAGGAAGTTAATTTTAAATTAAATTCTTTCTCCTAAAAATCATATGAAATAATATAATTCTAGATATCTTCCAAAATTGACTTCAATGATAGTTTAAAATTTCTGACAAGCAATCTATTCCGAATGATACACATCCTTGCCTACAAGACTGTTCTTATTTTAATTTTGATTGGTCTATATTATTCTTGATCATCAAAATTACTAAACCATTTTATTAAATAGATCTATACATCTTACAATTTAGAGAAAATTCTCTAGATTCTATTTATCATTTTTCCATATTTTTCTAATATTTGAATTCTTCTAAATAAAGTTTCAAAGTTGTCACTTTATAAAATTCATAGAAATTTTATCTTAAAGTTTCTTGTCACAAACTATTTGGATATCCTGTCAGCTAAGAGTATTTTATCCTTTTATCAGGTTTCTACAAAGCCTCTAAAGGTATCTGGTCATTTTTGGCCCGAAGGGTATTATGGTAATTTCACCATTCACCTAGGGACATAATCATCATTTCAAAAAATGTTCAAGGGTATTTCTGTAATTGTCATCCTAAGGGTATTCTTGTAATTTCAATTTTATAGGAAGGATGATATGATCATTATTCTTCCCATATTTTTGTAACATCGCTAACTAATATTTCACACAAAATCATCTAATCAAATATCACAAATCTTTAGTATTTGCTTGAATAGTTACACAAAATATTTCATTCAACACATATTTGCAATTATGGAAATATTGGGGTGTTACAGTTAGTACATATGTGTGTGTGTGTGTGTGTGTGTGTTATTTACATTTGGGAAGATTAGTCCAATCAAATCCGGTGTTTTGATAGGTTTCAATTGAAAACAATAGGAATACCAACAATAACTAAGAGGAGGGTGAATTGGTTTAAACTTTGTCTTTTAAAATTTATTTGTAAAATTAGAGTTAAAGGATCTTAATCATACTTGAACCAAGAATGCTTCAAATCAATCAAACCACTCAGCCCAAGAAATCAATTGCTTAAAAAAAGAACTTGTTCAGTTATGAAAATAATACCAAGAACTAATGATCAAGATAACAAATTGTGAAATAGAAAACCAACACAAGAATTTATACTGGTTCACTTCTCAACAGAAGCTACATCCAGTTTCTTCTAATCAACACTAGATTAGAGTTCCACTATTATCAAATATCAGTTCTTACAAGCTTTACAACAATCACCCTTTATCAACTCTAGATAAAGAATAGAAATCTAAAACACTATTAGACTCGTAGTGATCAAGACATAGAGAATCCTTCTCTACTCTTTCCCTCTAGAGAAACCTACTCTAGAAAAAGCCTCAAGAACCCTTTACAATAGTTACAAACAACCAAGAATTCAAAAATGAATTTACAACAAGAATTAATGGAGAGAGACAACATGATGATCCAATGAATATGGGTTACCAATCAAAGTTGAAATGAAGAAATCAATTTCAGAACTTTCTCTCCAAAAGCTTCTTTGAAAATCTTGCCCAAGAAATCTTTCAATACACCATGAAGATTAAAGAGTGGGATAAGAACTTTGTTAACTCATAAAATTACTTTCTAACTTTGAGAAGGCTTGTATATGCTGAGAGAATTTGAAGTATTCAAGTTAAAAGTTTAGACAAGCCTTCACTCTATTTATAACAGATTTGTATAACATAATGTAATCGATTAAAACGCTTAGTAATCGATTAAAATAACATATGTAATCGATTAAAGTGACAAATAATTGATTAAAATGTTCATAGCTTATTCTGGGTTTTACAACGAACAAAGTAATCGATTAATCCGAGCTGTAATCGATTAAAGTAGACAAGTCTAGTTGTAAAACAAGCTTATGTAATCGATTACCACAAATAGTAATCGATTAAACCAGATGAACATGATTTCCAAAATATGCTTATGTAATTGAGTACAAAATATGGTAATCGATTAAGTCAGTCAGGCACATAAAAAATTGAACTTCAGTAATCGATTACGATATTATGGTAATTGATTAAAACAGGAAGACATGTTTTTCTTTTTGTTCTATGTAATCGATTACGAGAAGGGTGAAATTGATTAAATTGTTCTTCATGGCTTTTCCAGAATCAAAACAAAGGCTTGTAATCGATTAACCTGTTATGTAATCGATTAAAGCAATAAGATTTCCTTTTTCCAAAAATTTAAGCATGAGAATTTCATTTCTTTTGAAATTATGAATAGCCTTAATGCTTTTAATGAAATCATGTATGCAAGTTAATGACCATGTTCATGCAATGCAAGGATCATAAGTTTTGCCTCTCATACACTTGGACAAATTGAAAATTCCTTTAGGAGTAAGTTTTAACTCGCTCAGGCGAGTGAAACAAGGTCAAATCAGTCGCCTGGGCAAGTGGGCCTAAGCTACTCACGATTTCCTATAAAAGGCATGCAAATGAAGAAGAAATGATGTTTTGGAAGTGAGAGAACGTGAGGATTAGTTTTAGGAAGTGTAGAGATAGTGAGAGAAGTGAGAAATTGATCGGTGATGGCTTCATTCATAATTTCTTCAGTTGATCGTGTGCTCTCCACAATGATCGGCTAGTTTCCCCTAAAGATTGGATGTAATCTTCTACCCTTATGTATCTCTTTTAATATTTGTTATATGTATGAATCTTTTTTACTCATTATTGGTGATTTCATTATGTTTTTAATGCTTGATTGTAATTGATTACTAGTTTCATGAAATTGGATTCTAAGTTTGACTTAAAAGTACTCTTAGGATTTGAACTGAATGATTTTACTCATTACGTTACGTTGCTAGGAATAGAGCATAACATTTTGATTGCGACCAACACGAGATTATGATTATAATGCTAGGATATTTATTTTATATGCGAGGGATCGATTTGGGGTGATTTAATGTATGCATTAGTAAGGATAGAAAATGATTTATACATGGTAATGTTAATTGAATACTAAGGGTATGAACAATGAAGTCCAATCCTACACTTTTCTTGAATTAATTAAACTTGTTTTACTTGGTTCCGTAATTTTTCGTATTTTCGACGTACTAAATCCGTTATTTCTTTACATTCATATTTTACATTATCTTCACAAACACATGAAATCTTGATTAATGTTTGTTGTACGTAACTATTAAACTGTTGCTTCTATTTAAAATAACTGAGTAATTCAAGTCCCTGTGGAGACGATCTCTTTATAAATTTTGTAACCTGTGACAACATTGGCATGCTTGCCAATAGTCTAACAAGTTTCTGGCGCCGTTGCCAGGGACTTGAATCACTTACTCAGTTCTTTTAGATTTAAATTTTCAGTTTAGTAGGACATTTTTTTTTTACTTTCATTATTATGATTTTGTATAAATTATCTCTTGTTAAATTTTATTTTCACTAACCACGGTACTTACGGGTCGTTGTAGTTTGTTCTTTTTTCTATATATGCGAGATAAATTTTCTACATATAAATCTTTATTTGATCTAAAAATTACCAAAATAGAAAGAAAAAGAAACAAACAACCAATAAGTCATTGAGTGAATCTTCATCTATTTGACTCTCACCTTCACCAAAAAATTGACATTATGGCTGATAAAAGCGGAGAAGAAAATAGACCACCAAGGAGGACTCTTGGTGACTATTGTAACGACCTAAAATTATTCTAGATGTTATATTTTTATTAGGGTTTAATTTTAAGAAGCGTATATTAGTCAAAATTCTAAAACGTATAAATTATAGAAGGTATTAAACTAATATATATTATATGTAGCCACAGTCTTTTGTTACATAAGTCATTTCTAAAAAAGTACAGGGTTTTCCATACATCAGCCTAGTTCATATCTTCATTCCTACACCACCACCAATCCAGGGCCTCAAGGAAATTGACCACTGTTGCCATCTAAAACAAATGAAACGAATCTAGTGAGAAATAAAATTTCTCAGTAGGAAAAACTAAACCACCAAACACGTTAGTACGTTAGTATCTTATCAATATAAATGTATCCATACACTAAATAATTATGCAAACTACATTTATGCATGAAATGAATTTCTCAGGGTGCACATTGTAACACCCCGTGTGCACCCGGCGTATTAACATTATAATTGTATCAGAATAGCGCAATAAGTATAGAAATAAACAATAAAGGAAGCCTGAATCAAATATAATTACACATTATATACATCTATGGTGAATCTCTGTCATGTACAAGGTACACTTTTTCTCAAAACTATACAAATATCCCCTCAGGGTACAAAATACATTCAAAGTAAACAAAATGTGAGCCAACAAGCTTAGTTTTCTAAGCCTAGGGTTATCCACTACACTATCCCAGCTCAGGCCTTTTGCCTTGGGATCTCTCGGCAACTTCTGTATCATTTCCTGCATCATGAGCCCCAAACAGGGGTGAGATAATCATCTCAGTAAACTCAGGGTTCTTGGAGGTTTCCCTCCCCCTGGTTCACTTTCAAGCAAATATATATATACAAAAAAAAACAGGAATAACATCAAATAATCTTCATTCATACAGTCAGCCCTCACGGCTCACATGAACAAGCTGCATGCATGTCGCAACATAGTGTGACCATATACAATCGACACACACACTGCCTGAGAGAGATCATCCACCCAAGGGCACATTCTCTCAGGATTTCTTCTTCTTGAGTACCTTGAAAGGCACATTTACTCAGGACTCTCCCTATTTATGCCTGAGGAAGATCATCTAATTAAAGGCACATTCCCTCATGACTTTTCCTGCCCAATACCTGAGAAAGATCATCCAATGAAGGGCACATTCTCCCAGGATTTACATGGACGCCTATGGATTGTCCCAAGGAAGATCATCCAATTGAGGGCACATTCCCAAGGGGTCTATAGTTCCCTATTCTACTGGCCAGAGAATTCTTATGCAATCACATTACACAACATTATCATCACATTCATCACATGATCAATACAAACCAAGACACTATCACAATATCTATCTAACATCAATTACCAACATGCCATCAGGGCAATTTCCTCAACATCTCATACATGTTTCCATATCACAGCAACATACAACATCGACATGCAAGGTTTACCAAGTCATCACCCGTTTTGGGTGTAGTGAAACACAAGCAGGGGAAATATTCCCCAAGAACGATGAGCTTACCTGATCTCAGCTCAGAACCAGCTCTCCTAGCATCGTGGTGACCACCTCCCGCAGTCTGAATCTCACGCCCTACATTAGGCATGAAGTCAAATCATCATTAACGATTTTTTAACTTTCATATGAAAGGAAACACTTTTCCTTTCTTTATCAGTCTCTGTCTTTTAACTTAAGGTTCCTCATAACCTAGCTTCTACTAGGCAATTCGTTGGCCCTCAGTGGTCTGCCTCAGTCTAACTAAGGCCTTAGAGTCCCTTTAAGACTCTGTACAAACCAATTCAAAGCTTCACCAATACCAAAAAACCAACAGTTGTTTAACTCAGCCAAAATAGATATATCAACATGTTTTCACCATTTATTTTGCCTCATGAACAACTTTTGTAAAGGTACTTAAGTTCAGATAGGTCATAGTACCTTCCATTCGCTCACTCTTCTTCCTCCCTAAAGCCAAACTCAACTCAAACTCAGACTTCATCACAAATCCAGCCCTATCTCAAATGAGTCACTATTCACTCCATTACCCATTACACAAATTAAACGGTGAAAGCTTGAGTTTCTTACCTCAAACCTGTCGAGGAAGGCTGGAGAATCCTTTCTCCTAGCTCTGGCGTCCTTGAACCGCCTCCTTTTCCTCTCAAAAATTCAACTCTCTAAAGAAACTCAAGGAATGGGGTTTCTCTCCAAACTAGGCTGAAATTGGGCTTCTAAATGGTTCTAATTAAGATTATAGGTGATTAGGAGGTGTTTAGATGAATTATGATGAAGATATGAAGTTATTATGGCTCAACAATGGCTGCCTGGGTTAAGGAAGAAGATGAATAGTGTTTTTGCCTCCAAAAACGCGTGAATGGCCTTTTATAGTTGACTTGCCAGAGGTTTGGCGCTGATCGCGCCACCTCTGGCGCTAATCGTGCCAAGCTCCACCGAACTTGTGGCGCCAACCGCGCCATTCCCGCGCCAACAGCGCCAACATCCAGAACCTGTGGCGCTTCCCGCGCTAACCTTGGCGCTCCTAGCGCTGGCTGCCAAACTATGGTGCCCCTCGCGCCACTATGGCGCCCCAGGTGTCAACCTCCAGGGACTCTGGCGCCCTACGTGCCAACCTGGCGGCCTCGGCGCCAGCTTCCAGAGACTCTGGCGCCCTACGCGCGAATCTGGCGCCCTTGGCATCAACTTCCAGTGGGTATGGCGCTGATCGCGCCAACCCTGGCGCTACTCGCGCCACACTTCAGGCATGGTTTTCTCAACAGCACATCTGGCGCTATCCACACGGCACCCCACGCCATCCGCGCCAAGTCTTAGGGTCATTATACACATGACCTCTACATATCTTATTGTATGTAGCTACACCTCGTACTGGATGTAGAAATACTGCAGTCATGCATGTCATTCCATGAATTTGCACCTGGTCTCTACATCTCGTACTAGATGTAGTCTCAGATTATGTCTCATAAATCTCATATTGGACATGGAAACATGAATTAATATATCATCACATCAAAATCCATCCATAATAAAATCCATGAGCAAATACAGACAACCTCATGAAAAATATTTTCATCATATCATCATACGTACAAGTATGGTTACCTTCCATACCTTATTCAAGTAAAATCATACCAACTTAGGCTTAACAATTGAATATCCTCAATCTACAGAAAAATCATGTCAGTAATCTAACTAATAACCACAATATATCTTTCAAATAATTTCTAATTCCTTTAAACCTTCATAAGAAAAGATTATAACCTAGCATGCATCTTAATCTCCTTTCACCTACCACCTTACTACTTCATCCTCAAAATTTAATCACTCAAGCATTTGTACCATTTATCTACATACTATTCAACCTCTACTAAAAATTAATACAAAACAGCCCCATAATAAAAATATGAACAAACAGCCCAAATATCATCAAAATCACTTCCAAAGATCATCAAATGTAACTCCAAACTTCACTAATATTTCAGCCTATAAATCATCACTTATCCTATGGTTTAATTCAACATTTTCACAATCATAAAATACTTTCAAATAACATGAAATTTCAGCCTAAATAATAACCATAAATATGTACATTTAAACATGTAAATTAGTCCAAATAATTTCTTAACTAGAGATTGAAGCCTAGCCTACCTCAAGTGAGTTTGATTTTGGAATGGAATAGATTAAGGGCTGTCTTCCTTGGAATATCCTCTAAGAAATAAAGCCTTGAAAGAAGAAATTGGATGATGGATGAGGTGGTAGAAGAGGTCACGGTGAAGAGCAAGCAAAGGAGGTTGGAAGTGAAAAGCTAGGTGCAAGTAGCAAGTGTGGACTTTGCAAGAAGCTAGCATACGTGCAAAATATTTGGAGCATCCAAGCTATTTATACTAAGTTATTTAGTTACATAGTAAGTGAATTAGTTAGATTTCAACTAGATTAATATTTAGTTTACTTACAAGGTAACTATCTTTGAAGATATTATCCTAATCTAATCATGACAATTATTCCTTCATTTATGGCTCAAGTGCACGTGGAGTTTGTAACGCCCGACCACTTGCAGGATCAATGACTGTCCCTATATACCAACACAAGACTTTTCAGTGTGCTTTGTCCTCACTCACACACTTCTTGAGAAACTTCCCAGGAGGTCACCCATCCCAAGATTACTCCAAGTCAAGCACGCTTAACTGTGGAGTTCTTATGTTATGGGCTACCGAAAAGTATATGCACCTTGTTGGTATAGGTAGTATCTATTAAATCCTTTAAGTTATGCTCAACTGTACAGTCCCATACCTGCACAGCCTCTGGAGCCCTCTCGTTCGGATGTGTATTCGATTCATTCATGTACCTCTCCCGCTGGAAGCCTGCCAGGAGCCGCTCCTTGTCCGTGCCTCACTACACCGGCGATCACTCCCTGCCCTCGTCAACGCCTGGGATGTTACAGAGTTTGCTAAGTAAATGGATTTCATTTGCTTGGTGTCTAGCATTACACATACATGGCTGAAGATAAAGCAAGATTCCTTCATTTAATGCTTGCTTTCCACGTTGAAGGCCACCTAGAAAGGTTGGTCAAGAAGCTTGTTCCATATTGTCTTATTCTCTTTGTATTGACTTCCCATTGACTTCTATTTCACATACCCATGTATAATCCTTGGGCTGCAGCATGTGGAGCTTTGAGAGTATTCATCAACTTCTGATTGGTCTAAGTTTGGGCTGAAACTTCTAGCCTTTGTACCAAAGTTCTAGGAGCTACAAGTTGCCAAGACTAGATTTTTCTTCCAACTAGCTAGAAAATTCTTTTACCACACATGGTTCGTTCTTTCTATATTATGTACTAATCTACTAGTCCAAAAATTCCCATCTTTTAGTATGTTAAACTATACTTCCTAATATTTCTAACAAGGTATCACATGCCTTATTTGGAATTATAAAACTGTAGCTATGACGTTTTTAATCTAGACTCCATAACTGCTAGCAAGCTGAGAAATTCCACACTGAATCTATTAATGTTTTAGTTACTACAAGCAGTACACAAACTATATTTATCTGAAATTTTTATATGTTATATTAGACATATAGATCTTTAATCCCATATATCATACACCTAATTTGGATAAGAATTGAGAAAGAAATAAATTTCTCAATTCGGGTGGCAGAAATAGAACAATGCATAATCAAATGTGCTGCATAATCACTAAATTGTTTGCATAATGCTCTGGAATAATCGATTACAACATGAGATAATCAATTATTTGATGCTTAAACCTTGTCTAAAAGCTATTTTCTGGCTTAGTTAATTGATTACAACCTCGGTTTAATCGATTACGGTCCATAAAAATTGAGTTCTCAGCTTTGAAACTCTCTGGAGTAATCGATTACACAGCAGATTAATCGATTACTGGCGACTCATAGCCTATTCTGGACCAAAATTCTCTCTGGAGTAATCAATTACATCAACTGATTAATCGATTACGTACCATTCACTTCATACTATGTAATAAAATCTCTCTATGATAATCAATTACAACATATGGTAATTGATTACATAGTGTTATTCTGGATTGAATGTCTCCTGGAGTAATTGATTACATTGCGAATTAATCGATTACACCATTTTGAAAAGCCTCTATTTAGCTCGAATTAATCAATTACAAAGCTTATGTAATCGATTATGTATGGGGTTACTGCAACTTCTGCAGATTTCTTGAAAATCTAAACTGTCATATCTCAATTTAAATTCATAATTCAAACTTGTAATGAGTAAGTTAAGGCTTTGGGAACACGAGATAGTTGTTATACCATTCAAAATTCAAATTTGAACTCTAAATCACTTTATAAATACAGCCTTCATAGGAGATAAAAAAATTCACACTTATCAAACTCATATACTCTGTGAAAACTGAGTTTTCTCCTTCATTCTCTCTATCCCAAACACTACCCATCAATCTCTTCCACCCAAAACTACCATGTCAACATCAAAGAAATCCAAAACTAGCAAAAGAAAGGCTGGAGAATCATCTGTTTTTGCTGAGAACAGATTGAATCTCTGGTTTAATGAAGAAAAGCATAAGCTGAACTACATGTAGTTCAATGCTACTAAGCTGGTGATGCCACCCAAATATCTGGACCTTTCTTGGTTCATTAAGGAAGGATTTCAATTCCCTGACTTGCTGGAGATTCAAGGATTGAAAAAGTTCCTTGGACTCAAGGGTACTTTTTACCCTGAATTGGTAAAAGTGTTCTACACCTGTGCAAAGGCCAGTATGGATGGGGTAATTCATTCTCAAGTGAAGGGAGTACCCATGGTGATAGATGAAGAAGTATAGCTAGCTGTTGATGGAATTTCCTCTGAAGGTGTAAGGAGATTTGATGAAGAGATAAGGGGCTATAATAAAATTGAAACTTATAGAGGAATGCTGATTGACCCCCAAGCTAGGTTGAAGACTAGACTGGGGAAGATAGGTTACTCCACTGCATAATAACCTATATCCTTACCACTAGGTCTACCAACCATGCTCAAATCACATATGATGATTTGCAGCTGGTTTATGGCGTGAAGACCTTCACACAGATTAATTGGATCATGGTCTTTTTGGAAACTATGGTGAAACCCACCAGGCTCATTAGCTATATAATTTTCCTTGTGTTATCCTTATATCCAGGTTCATTGACTACTTCCAAATTGATGTATCAAATGAGGTGGTTGACAACGCAACTGACATCACCAACCTCATTAAGGAGAAGCATCTGAATAAGCTTGGATTGATCAAGACACCCTATGGATGGCATATGGCTAGTCATCAACCTCAAGCTAGAGGTGCAGGAGGTGCTGAAGAAAGGGCTGAAGAAGCTGATGAAGGGGCTGGATGTGATAACCCTAAGTTATTTTCGGTTGGCGCCATACCCCGCGCGACAGCGCGGGGATTCACCTCAGAAAACCTGGGTTTTGGTATGGCGCGGGTCGCGCCAGGGCTGGCGCTGAGAGCGTCAGACCCATTGGTTGTGGCGCTGGTGGCGCCAAGACGACGCTGAGGGCGCCAGAGACTCTGCAAGTCCACGCTGGCAGCGTGGCTGTGGCGCCAACGGCGTGGAACGGCAGAATGGTTGGCGCGGATGGCGCCAAGGGCCGCGCGGATCGCGCCAGAAGTGCCCTGGAAAATCCAATTTCTCTGGATTTTCGCGCGGACCGCGCCAGAGGTGGCGCGGGTCGCGCCAATGGTCTCGA
>PYAF01001072.1:60425-85566 GCA_007407185.1 Glycine tomentella | reverse complement strand
TGTGTTGTTTGTACTCTGCCAAAAAACTCTGTGTTATGTTTTGTTTATGTTGGATAAACTGGATCAGCGTGGTATTGTTTTGTACTCTAAAGCTTAGATTATTCCATACATAATAAATCAAGAAAACGATCCTATACTTCCGCTGAGCCATGTGAATTGTGTTTTAAACGATAATCTAATATTATTATTAATGTTAACATGTCGGAGGCCTACGGGGTGTTACACTGGACAACAACCATATTCTCCTTTTGAATCCCTTATGATTCAAAAGATGGATGATCTTCTGACCTACATCATGAGCATAGGGTAGAAACCAACTCTACAATGGAAGAAATCAAATCTAGAGTAGAGAACATTGAAGCTAGGCTGGTCTTATATGACTTTAATAGACTCTAGATTAGGAGATCTTCTGTTCATGTTTTGCTGTATTGTTCTGTTTTCTTATTTTGATTAAGTTTTTTTTTTCAGCATGTGTTTTTCTTTATCCATTCAATAATTACCTGTTTTTCATACTATATTTTTGTCTTTAATATACCAAATAGGGGGAGAAAAATATATAACTGAATTGAACATATTAAACAAGATAGGGGGAGCAATTAAAAGAAATTGGTTGTGGTTATGCAATGATTCTTAACACTTGATGCTAGCAAAAGCTCTGAGATAATTTCAGGATAAGAATGAAGCTTCTTTCCAACTATTCATCTTGCCTCATGTGCTTAGAGGATAAAAAATGTTCAATTGGTATTTGGCATGATCAAAGCCAAAAAGGGGGAGATTGTTGGATACAGGGGAAACTGATCAAGAATGATGAAGAGTTGATCAAGGATGATGATGAAGCTTTTGGATTTTAGCTTTTTACATGCCATTCAATTGAAGGCATTTGTAATTTGTTAAGATTGTTTAAGATGTTTAATCTGAGATCCTTGCATTGCATAAATCATAATCATAATCATGCATACATGTTTTAAGAAAATGGTGAATGATTACATGATGCATGTGGAATGATTCTCTCATGACTTTGTTTTTGAAAAAGCAAATATGTCTACATTAATCGATTACTCTGTTTCTGTAATCGATTACATAAACAAAAGATATTTCAGAAAAGTCATATAGAACACTTTAATCGATTACGAGCCAAGTGTAATCGATCAATAGTTTATTTCATTCATTAAGCATGTCTGTCTTAATCGATTACCATTCTTCTGTAATCGATTACTGAAGCTTATTTTCTAACTAAGTCTATATGCTTTAATTGATTATGTCTTATATTAATCGATTACTTTGTTCATCAAAGTTTTCCAAAATTGCTCAAGAACATTTTAATTGATTAGATACTTGTATTAATCGATTATATGCAGTTAATTTTGTTTTCTATTTAAAGCTATTGGGTCTTAAACTTTATTAAGAATAAATCTTGCGATTTTACGAAATACCCAACACAAGCTAAAGCTCTCATAGGTCCAAGAAACAAATTCTGAGTATTAGATTTCTTGCTTAAGATCAAAAAATCATTTTGCTTCATAGTTGAAAATGAGTTAAGGCAAGATTTAGAGAATAAGTTCAAAAGAGCATATTCTGAGTTTTAACATTCATACAACATGGATTTGATTGGTATCTTCATTCATTAAGGATCACATGTTGTGTCTCTCTTGAATCTTCTTTTTTAGATTTTTCTGTGTTTCAAATTTCTGTTGTAAATCTAAGTTCAAATAGTTTCTTTCAAGCTTTTTAGAGTAGTGTTCTCTAGCGGTAAAGATCTAAGTAGGGTTCTCAGGTTCTTCGAGATTTGATTTCTAATAAGGTGTTAGAATTCTAATTCTTTGTCTAGGGTTGATAAATAAGATCACTTGTCATTGCTTGTAAAGAACACATTTGAATTAGTATATGTGCTTCTCTTGAGAAGTGAACCAGTATATGTGTTTTTGTTACTTTTTATTGTTCTATCTCTTCTTGCTATCTTGATCTCTTAAATGTTGTGATATCTTCATTACTCAACAAGTGCAGATTTTTGTCATTGACTCCTTGGACTGAGTGGTTTGATTGAATTGAAGTCTTATTGGTTTTAAAAGTGATAAATGTAACACCTCAACTTACGATCTTGTTATTATTAATTTTTAATGAAAAATTCTTTTCGATTTGCTTATAAATACTAAACCATAATTTTTCATTACTGAGTAATATTCATAATTATGAAGTAACATATAATCAGATTACAAAAGATTTTTCCTCACTGATTGATTTTTATAAATCTGATGTACAATAAAATACACACTGGTATCAATTCTATACATAGTACAAATAACTAAAACCTTCTATCACAAAAGAATACATCTTCAAGCATATCATCTTCAATTAACACATCTTCAAACAAAATCCTCTTCTTGTATACAGCGAATAGTCTCTCTTTGTTGTTCATTTGCTCGCCCGAATAAAATCGAGGTCATGGCAGGTGTCAACCACAGACACAAAGCACAGGGTAAGTTTATGATAAACAAAATTTAAGCAACAGTATATATATTCAATAGGCAGATTTTCATAACAACATCCTCAAAGATGCATGATTCTCTTAGACTCTTATCATGATGCATGATTCTTTTAAACTCTTTCAATAATTGGTACCAATAGTTAAGATAGCCCCAGTCCAATGGTCCAGAACTTGCACGATCAGTCAAGGTGTCACAATGGTGCACAGGAAGGTCACCCACACTACATGTGATCATTATGGGTGGCGTGAGTTCCCCACTGCCGAAGCACCCCCCAACTCAGACCTCTCTTGTCTGAACGCTCGTACTCAGTTCCTATAACTATCTGACACACCTCCTCTTGAGGAAATAACACGGACTAACCCCCGCCGGGCATATGCATATGAGACATATAAGATTGATTCACTTTAAGGTATAACTCTTTTCATCATCTCATATTTATTTTCAACATCAGTCTTTAATTTATATCTCACATATTTTACTCAGAAACTCAACATAAAGTATAAAACTCAACTTTATATTCATGTATAGAATCTCAGCATATTATTCATGTACAAAGGTTTATAGAAACACTCAGCAACTCATGGAATTTCATAGAGATTCATGGAAACACTCAACAACACATGAACATTCAAACACTTATTCAAACACAAACAACACTTAAACTATATTTAGCATAAAGCTTCCCCATACATACTTAAACAAAGTAACACTTAAACTATATTTAGCATAAACTCCCCTATACATACCTTGTTTTTCTTCTTTTAAAAGCTTGTCAAACTTTCCCTAGCTTCTCCTAGCCTTCATGTGATGCTTCACTATGGTGGGGTTTGATTTCTAACTTGATTTAGGCTTGAAAATGAAAGGATAGGAGGGATATGGAAGGGAGAGTTACACGTGAATTTGGTAGAGAGATTGGCTTGAAAGTAATGTGCATTTTAGGTTCCCCCCCTTTATATAGTGTTTAGGAAATAATTTAATATTCAAGGACATTTTTGCCCTTCCTAACTAAATGACCTTTATTTAGTTCCATTCTAACTAAATTACTTCTTGTTCCATTGAATTGTAACTAAGTTAAATGATGACTTTTTACTTTTTAAAAAAAATCTTCTTAAGCTAATTATGTGCCATACAAGTGTCCTAACACTTTGTCTTGGTCATAATGATTGCCTTTCCAAGTGTCCACTTAGTTGGCATGCCTTTACAAGTGTCCCAACATGTGTCCAATTTCATGAACCTTCTCCTTGCTTCATCAAAGTTCACGTGAAGGCTAGGTGGAGGTGGAGAAATCTTAGCTTCATTTTCATATTATCTTGCATCCATGCCATACAAGTGTTATGCCACTTGTTTCTATCATGTGGCTTGCTTTCCAAGTGGCTTATTATGAAGTTTCTTGCCTTTTCTACATGTTTTCTCACGTGAATGACCAATCTAAAGGGAAGGAATACAAATTTTTCTTCCTTTCATGCTACATGTGGTCATTTTTGAATAAAAATCTAGTTCTAATATAGCATTTACACATGGTATTTTCTTAAAAAGAAATCAAATTTAATTTGAATTCTTTTATCTAAAGATGAATAATAGAACTCTAGATGTTCCTAAGAATTTATCTCAATGATAGTTTAAATAAATCACAAGTAGTCTATACAGAACAATATATAAACTTTACATACTAAATTGCTCTTTATCTTGTTTTTGATTGGCTTATACTTCTACTGACCATCAAATTACTAAACCATTCTATTAAATTGGTTTATACATTCTATAATTAAGAGAAAATTCCTTAGATTATATGTATCATTTTTCCATATTTTTCTTATGCTTGAATTCTTCTGACTAATGTTTCAAAGTTGTTATACCTTATAAAATTCATAGAAATTTTATCTTAAAGTTTCTTGTCACAAACTATTTGGATATCCTGTCAGCTAAGAGTACTTTATCCTTTTATCAGGTTCCCACAAAGCCTCTAAAGGTATCTGGTCATTTTTGGCCCGAAGGGCAATATGGTAACTTCATCATTCATCCTAGGGGCATAATTGTCATTTCCACCATAAAATATCTAGCCAAAAATATCTAAGGGTATTCTTGTCATTTTCAAAATATCCAAGGACATTTATATAATTTTCATCTTAAAATATCTCACTAAAATATCTAGGACATTTTTGTAATTTTCAAAAATATCTAGGGACATTATTGTCATTTTCACCTTAAGAGCATTTCTGTAATTTCTGATTTAAGGAAAGGGTAACATGATCATTTCTCTTCAAACATTTCCTTAATGTCTCTAATTGATATTTCACCCAATTAATTCAAATATAGACCAGCCAAATTTCTCATAATCTAATATTCACATTAATAGCTATGCAAGAATAATTCATATAATATTTTGACCATAGTTTTTGAATTTTCAGGGTGTTACAATAAAGATCCTTAAACTCTGATTTCTTAAAAGTTTTAAAAGGTCAAGTTTACACGAATTCACCCCCCCTCTTGGTATTTGAGTGTATTCAAATTGTTTTCACTTCTGATGAAGATGCTGAAGCTGTCTATCTCAGAGCTTTTCTATTCTCTTCGACAGGTAAAGCAAAGACATGGCTTCAATACCAACCAAACAAAAGTCTTAGCACTTGGGAAGAAGTGAAGGAAAAATTCATTGCAAGATTCTTTCCTCCATCCAGATTCATTAGTGCAAAATTAACAATTGCTACTTTTTTCCAAGAAGCAGATGAACCTGTCTGTGAGACATGGGAGAGATTGAAAACCTTACTGTGGAGGTGCCCAAACCATAACTTTGATGATGTTGCACAACTACATATTTTCTACAGTGGTTTAAGAGCTCAAACAAAGATGATTCTTGATGCCTCGGTTGGAGGTACTATGATGTCAAAGAGCCCGGAGTAAGCAATTGTAATCATTGACTCCATAACAGCCAGTGATTACCAGTCTCACCATGATAGATCTCTGATTCAAAGAAAAGGTATAATGGAGCTGGATAATCAGAATGCAATTCTAGCTCAAAATAAACTCTTGGCTCAAAAATAGAGGCCTTAACAAAACAAATAGGCCAACTTCCTCAACAAATTCAGCAAGGTGGATCACAGAAAACATACCAAGCTCATCATACTGACATGTGATTTCTGTGGCAGTGACCAACAGAATGGCCACTGTTCAACACCTGAAGATTGCCAACAGAAAGATGAGGCCCGTTATTTGCATAATCAAGGCAGACCACAACAGAACTTCCAAGAAAATTACCAAGGTTACAGAGGTGGTCCAGGTTCAAATCAGCCTTATGGCTAGAGGCAGCAAAATGATAATGTATATTTTGGTCCCACTAACTTTTCTTTTGCAGGTCCCTCTAACAACTCTTATGCAGGTTCTTCAAATATACGTCCACCACAACAACAACAAGCCCAGCCTAATAGAATTTCAAAAATGGAAGATACTCTAACTCATTTTATGTAGATGTCCATCACAAATCAGAAGAACACTAAGACTTCCATTAAAAATCTTGAAGTTCAGGTTGGATAGCTTGCAAAACAACTGTTTGAGCATAGAAGTGTGTTAGCTTTGAGGAAGCTGAAGACATGGAATCAAGAAGAATGAGAATACAAGTTTTCATGTTTCATATGCCCACTCAATTGATGGCATTTGTAATTTCTTTTTAAGCTTGGTTCAGTTGTTAAAGCTCTATAATCCTCATTAGGTTTGATTAAGTCATGCATTTATACATACATTTAATCAAAATTAATCATGTGGTAACAAGAAAATTCATAGAAATTCATTAAGGCAACTAAGAACTTTATAAAACAAATTCTCATTGTTTTAATCGATTATATGGATTATGTAATCAATTACAGCATGTGTATGTTTTCTTGAAAAAGCCTTATGAACATTTTAATCGATTACCATTAACTCGTAATCGATTAAATAAGCTTAACACAGATTTAGAAACTGTGTGATAATCGATTATATCATGGTATAATCGATTACATAAGCTTCTGCATAATTATACAAAGCATTCTTATATGGTTTAATTGATTACCAGGTGTTCGTAATCGATTAAATATGCATTCATATGTTTTTTTGGCCTGGTCTGTGTTAATCGATTAAAAAGAAGCTTAATCGATTATACTAGTATATCAGAAAACTAAGTTCATCTGGAACAATCGATTACAAGATGACTTAATCGGTTATTTTGTTCGTGACAAATTTCCAGATTCTTGATGAACACTTTAATCGATTATCTGGTTAAAATAATCGATTACATTAACGAAATACTCGATTACAGTTAGTTAAATCTATTTTTTTATAAATAGAACTGTCTGGTCTTTGTTTGAAAAACAAGAGAAAAAGAATAGACTCGTGCAAACCTTGTGAAAATCACTTTCAACAGTTCTCAAAATCACTAAGGCTAAGTTTAGAGAGAAAATCAAAGATTCAAAGAGTCATGGAGAGTTATATGTGATGTGTGTCATAATTCACATTGTTTGAAAGAGGTGTTGAAGCTATTGATTAAAGAAGCTAACAAGAAAGAGTATTGATCATCAATTACATACATTCTCAAGTTGTTTGAATCATTCATTTCATTGAATTAGCTGAGGATTATAAGGTGATATCTTTCTTGAACCTTTAGCTTGGTTTTTGTTTGATATTTATGTTGTAATTGGTTGTTTGTCCATATAACATTTGTATTCTTTAAAGTTTTTTTCTAGAAAGGTTTTCTAGAGGGAAGAACAGAGAGGAGATCTCTGGTTCTTGGTCTTTTGAAAAGTCTATAGGAAGTAGATTTTGAATTTTACTTAGGGTGGGTAAGAGAGATCATTGTAAGCTTGTAAAGAACTAATATTTGTTATAGTGGAACTCTAACCAAGTGTTGGTTGGAAGAAAAACTGGATGTAGCCTCCGGGGTTGAGAGGTGAACCAGTATAAATCTTCTGTGATTTGGAATTGTGTTAGTATTTCATTATATTCTTGAAGTACAAGCTTTGTTCATCTTACAACATTGGTCACAGCACAAGAGTGGTTTGATTGATAAAAGAAATAGTTATCCTAATTGGTTTTTAAAGATACGATCATTTTGAAAGTCTTCCGCTGTTACATATTTTGAAAGGAAATTTTAAAAACTCTGAGGTAAAAACAATTCACCCCCCCTCTTGGTTATTTGTATAAGTGTTCATTATATTTTCAAAGTGAACCTTTTTCAGCAAATACACAAGTTAATCCAAAGGAACCAAGGGAGTGTTTTAGAGTGGATGTTTTGGATGAAGTAAATTCTAACTCCAAGAGGTTAATTCAAAGAAAAGATTGTTAAAAAAAACATTGACCAAAGCATTAGAGGTGATGAGTGAATATGAAGAAAATGAAAGTTCAGATTTTCTCCAACAACTAGATGCTCTCAAGGAAAATCCTTACCAGCAATCTCTCATCGAAGAATTGTCAGAGGGAAAGAAGAATCAAGAATAAAAAATGGAGGTACCATAGTACTTCCACATTTTAATTATGTTTTTCTTCTAGGTAATTCCCAGGAACCAGTTACAAGTAATTCAAGTCTTTCTAAAGAAGAAAAGAAGCTGGTGAAAATTTTGAAGGAAAACATAGAAACCATTGGCTTACCATTATTGTCCAATTGCTAGAAGCTTAAGCCATAACAAAAGTGTCCAGCTAATAAGACGTTAAAGGAGCGCTCCTGGGAGGCAACCCAGTGTTTCTAAGCTTTGTTTTTATTTGTGTTATTTGCATTTTATGTCTTATGTTTTTAAATCATATCTTTGAATTTTACTTTTGAATTTTATGTCTTATGTTTTTTTTTAACATATCATCTATTTTTTTAGAGCTACCATTGCAGGGCTTGGGGACAGGCCTATTTTTCAGAGCAGATAAGGATAAGGACATGGTAGGTCCTGTTGATTATCTCAATAGAGGAGACTAAGCTCCTCAACCATGATCTTCAAAAATATGTGACATAGTCTTCATGTTTCTTTACTGCTTTGTATTAAATTTAGTACTTTATTTCCTTATTTACTTTTTGCATAGATAATTGCATGCGTTTATGATTTTTTATTTGGTTATGCGTAACTCTGATGGTCTACACGATTCTCTCTTTTTGGAAGTATACATTTTAGATTAAATTTTATTTTATTAACATAGTAGTAGAATATGTATAAATCTTTTTGGGACTTAAAAGACAATTTTTTCGGAAAACATAACATGTTTTGAAAAGAATCAACAAATTCGAAAAATTGCTTTTTAGGATCAGAACTCAAAAAAATATTTTTTGGAAACTATGAGAATGAAAAACAAAGGAATGGCTTTCTCAAATACCAAATGAAGGCAGATGTTTTTACATGGACTTAATAAAGAACAATTTTCAAACCACTAATTTGATTTGAACATGGAAACAAGCCTTAAGCTTAAGTGATTGTATATACCCATAGAAATTGCATTGAGTGTCCTCACTGATATGTTCTATAGTTGATTTTGCATAAATTTCTAATTGTCATAACATATGATGCATGGATATGATTTAGGCCTTCTTTCTTCTTGAACATTTTAAAGCCACCGGTGTAACGCCTCCTTTTGCTCTCTCGTACTTGATTGATTTTAGATGAAATTTCGTTTCCACTTTGTATTAGAATTATTTTAGTTATAAATTTCACAAAAAATTTCTTTCTTCTTGCTTTGATTTTACAATTTAGTCATAACATAAATGATTCTTCCTCACCACGGTTGATTTGTAATAAGAATACAATTCATTATACAATCCCAAATATAGTGTCCAAAATAATTTACAGACGACTTAATATAAATTACGTGCCAACAGAAAATTACAAATCACAGCATACAATCCATCAAAACTTCCTCATCACACTTTCTTCACATCATCTACAGCTTATGCTTTCCTGTACCTCTACTCGCCCAAATAAATTGGGGTCATCACAGGTGTCAACCACAGACACAAAATAGGGTAAGTTTATTACAAACATAGTTTGAATAGAAGCATATATAAAAGAACATATACCTAGATAGTTATAATAGCATTTATAAAATAATATGCACGCATGATTCTCCCACAGATTAAATCACACCATCTACACAGCACATAGTTCACATCATAACATGTTCATCAAGTAATGCATGCTCATCTTCTTTATATGATGCATGACTGAGATCTCAGATTCTCATTAAACGGTACCATAGTCAAGATAGCCTCACTCTCTCTCTATGGCACAAAACTTATCCATCCAGTCAGGGTAGCCCAGTGGCGCATAGGAATGTCACCTCCACTTATGTGATCATCATGGTGGTGTGGTCCTCACTGTCTCAACTACCCCCTAGTTCATAACTCCTTTGAACGCGTGGACTCAGTTCAGCTATCTGACAAACAACTTCACGGACTAGCCCCCGCCAGGCATATGCATATGAAAATGCATGAATGATTTATTTTTATCACATATTTTCTTATTAATCATTCCTCTTCTTCTTATATCTCAAACACCTCAAAGCTCAACATCTTTGAAAACTCATGGCATATGTTTTTTAAACAACACGTAAAGCTTCTTTTAACCATCACATAAAGCTTTACACAACAACCATAGTTCAACTCTGTAACTCTTCAAAGATAAGTCATAGAATTCAACTATTTATTTAATCATACAATTCTTCATTTATCTTTATTATAAAGCTTCAACAAAACTCTTGGAATCCATAAATAATCACAACACACTTATCAACACAAGGATTCCAACACTTCACCCATTTTTGTTTCTTTGGAACATTTCATCAAACACATGGTGTGCTTTCATGGAAACACTCAACAACACATGAAATATTACATAACTTTTACTAAAGCATTCAACTATACAAATATAATTCAAATCCAACAACAAAGATTCCAACAATTGTATTTTCTTAAAGATAGCCATACTACTTATAATTTTCGGTCATTTATAACTTTCATTCATTAAATTAAGTTTAAGTTATTTATTCAATAAGCATTTGTTAAACCAAAACCAAGTTACTTAATCAAACAACCATTCAAGTAACTATCTTGAGCTCTTTGAGACAATTCATCAAATACCTAGTATACAAAGCTTAGTTTCTTGTGAAAACAAGTAAGAATTATCATATAACTAATATTCAAACTTAGCTTATCATAAACTTTCCCATACCTTGCTTTTCTCCAATTTTGGACAGCTTTCCTCCTTTGAAATTGAATAATCCTTGCTCCTAGGATTACTAGTGCTTCACGTGAGGTTTCCAAGGGTGTAGACCTTTGCTTTGGTTTAGGTAAAAGGTAGAATTAGAAAGAAATGGAATGGAAAAGGTCAATATAGTGATAGTGGATTTAAAGTGGAAAATTTTGGAGAATATTTACATTGAAGATTAGAGAATGGATCTGAGGATCTTAGTTTAAGAAATAAAGTGGGTATCAGATCTTTTTGAATCAGACAAATTTCGAGGTCGAAATTTTTTGAAGGAGGGGAGAATTGTAACACCCCAAATTTTCAAATTAAAATGAAAAGAATAATAACCATATCACCCTTCCTATAAAAATTTCAAAAAAAAAAAATATCCTTAGAAGGAACAATTTCAGTAATACCCTGAACAATTTCAGAAATGACGCTTATGTCCCTAGGGTTAAAATGACAAAATTGCCCTGAACAATTTTGGAAATGACCAACATATCCCTAGATCTACAAGTTGAAATATTAGTGAAGCTATATTAAATGATCTTTGGAAAATAGTTTTGATAATATTTAGAAGGTTTTGTCAAATTTATAAATTCGGACTATTTTGAAGCAAGTAGAGAATAAATGGTATAAGTATTAGAATGATTCAATTTTTGAGGATTAAGTAGTCAGGTGGTAGTGAAAAGAAAATTAAATCTAGGATTGAATCTTTTCTTGAGAAGGATTAAAGAAATCAAAATTATTTGAAGATAAATTGTGTTACTAACATGATTTTCTGTGCTTGAGGATATTTTATGATCAAGTTTGACATAATTTTCTGTTGCTTAAGGATACGCTATGGACAAGATGATAATGATTTCACTGGAATAAGGTATGGTGATTTAATCTCACTTGAGATAAGTAAGATGTTAAAATGATGTTAAGATAGAAAATATTTTCTTAAGATAATTAGTATTTGTTTATGGACTAAGGAGATTGGACGAGGTTGTCAGAATATGTTTGTATTCCTGAAGCTTGCTATACCATAAGTTTCCACGCATATTTATAAGTTAGCAGACTGGCCACCTGGATAATTTGTGAATTGCAGAGGAACGTTATGGCAAGCAGCCAGAAATACAACTATTAGGTGATTTCCTAGGTTTAACCTTCTATGGCACTTAGTTGAGTGTAGAATTGTATTATGAATTGGGTACATGATTTTCACCTAGTGGATAAAAAGAATAATGATCAAGAATTATGGTATATGATGTTTTCAAGATTTAAGGCTGAGGTTATTTTTGGAAAGATATTTTCTTAAGGATGTTAGAAATAGGAAAGTGATAGAATTCTTAGAATTTAAAGAATTATGATCATGGAAGAATTTATGGAAAGTTAATAAAGGTTTCTTCAAGAAAATATGATAGTAGAATACTTATGTTATTTGGTTATAAGTTTGAATATTAGTTATATGAGAATTCTTACTTGTTTTCACAAGAAACTAAGCTTTGTATGCTAGGTATTTGATGAATTGTCTCAAAGAGCTCAAGATAGTTACTTGAATGGTTGTTTGATTAAGTAACTTGGTTTTAGTTTAACAAATGATTATTGAATAAATAACTTAAACTTAATTTAATGAATAAAAGTTAGAAATGACCGAAAATTATAAGTAGTATGGCTATCTTTAAGAAAATAATTGTTGGAATCTTTGTTGTTGGATTTTAATTATATTTGTATGGTTGAATGCTTTAGTAAAAGTTATGTAATATTTCATGTGTTGTTGAGTGTTTCCATGAAAGCACACCATGTGTTTGATGAAATGTTCCAAAGAAACAAAAATGGGTGAAGTGTTGGAATCCTTGTGTTGATAAGTGTGTTGTGATTATTTATGGATTCCAAGAGTTTTGTTGAAGCTTTATAATAAAATAAATGAAGAATTGTATGATTAAATAAATAGTTGAATTCTATGACTTATCTTTGAAGAGTTACGGAGTTGAACTATGGCTGTTGTGTAAAGCTTTATGCGATGGTTAAAAGAAGCTTTACGTGTTGTTTAAAAAACATATGCCATGAGTTTTCAAAGATGTTGAGCTTTGAGGTGTTTGAGATATAAGAAGAAGAGGAATGATTAATAAGAAAATATGTGATAAAAATAAATCATTTATGCATTTTCATATGCATATGCCTGGCGGGGGCTAGTCCGTGACCTATATTGATAGTTGTGAACATATTTATAGATGATATTTTGGAATAATCCAAGATTGTTACGGATTTTCAAGGATAGACAACTTGATACCCAGTTGTTAGTCTGAGTTTTGGACTAAGATTCTTAGGACATGTAATATTTCAAGGTGGTATAGCTGTAGACCTTTCTAAGGTAAAAGATTGTTCTAAAGTGAAAAAAATCCTAAGGGTCTATATTTGGAATTAGAAATTTTCAGGATTTAACAGAATATTATGAAATCATCAAAAAGTGGGTATAAATTAGCCTTGCCTTAGATCAAATTGAGTTATTGAGGAAAATTTTTAGATATTCAGTGTAAATACAGGTTTTAATTTTAACCCTTGAGGACAAACCTTTTAGTAAGTATGTTGCGATGGATCCAAAATGGATTTAAATGGAAGGATATCTTACTCATAACTTCGAATTAGCAACTATAAGGGTTCCATTGATAATTTGGAGACATTATTTATGTGACTCTCATTTGGAGAATTTTAGTGTGAGAAATTTGTTTTAAGGTAATAAAGATGGAGGGAAATTGTTAAAAAATCATCATGGAAAAGGTCAATATAGTGATAGTGGATTTAAAGTGGAAAATTTTGGAGAATATTTACATTGAAGATTAGAGAATGGATATGAGGATCTTAGTTTAAGAAATAAAGTGGGTATCAGATCTTTTTGAATCAGACAAATTTCGAGGACGAAATTTTCTGAAGGAGGGGAGAATTGTAATACCCCAAATTTTCAAATTAAAATGAAAAGAACAATAACCATATCACCCTTCCTATAAAAATTTCAAAAAAAAAAATCCTTAGAAGGAACAATTGCAGAAATACCCTGAACAATTTCAGAAATAACGCTTATGTCCCTAGGGTAAAAATGACAAAATTGCCCTGAACAATTTTGGAAATGACCAACATATCCCTAGATATTTTAGTAAGATATTTTTAGGGAAAAGACATGACTACCCTTGAACAATTTGGATAATTACTATCATATTCCAAGGGTGACAAATGACGAAAATACCCCTGAACATTTAAAAATGACTAAAATGCCCCTAGATATTTTAGTAAGATATTTTAAGGAGGAAATTTTATAAATACTCTTGGATGTTTGAAAAATGATCAGAATATCCTTAGGGTGATACTTACAAAGATATCCTGAATATTTTTCAGAAATGACGATTATACCCCTAAGGTGAGTGGTGAAATTACCAAAATACCCTTTAGGTCAAAAATGACCAGATGACTTTAGAAATTTGTGGGAATCTCAGTATTCAAATCCTGTTTTAGCAAAATATTGATTCTGGATTCGTTAACCGTTGGATCTTCTTAAAATTTTAAAGGTATAATCCTATCTCACATATCTAACTTTTGACTGTTGGGATCTTTGACGTAATGTCTAGAAATGTCCACGTGTTCTGCCAAAGGAGACAAAATAAAATATGCTTCAAATATCTCTTAAGCATTAATGATTAACTTTCTACTTGGACCAATGGAAATGGCTAGGCTTCTTAATTCTCCATGTGTCCATTCTTGAATGTTTCTAAAGCTTTTCTCCCTTGATATTGTATCATACGGCCAAGGCTTGATCTTAGAAAACCAAATCAACAAATTTTCCTTTTATTTCATGTAATAGCAAAATTCTAATTTCTTATTGGTCCCAATTTGCCTTGAATGATTAAAATTACTAAACCAACTAATTTAGAACACTTATTCCTCCCATAATTAAGAGAAAATTCTATAGATTATGTCCATACTTTTCTTATAATTTTCTGATACTTGAGTTAGTTTATATTAAGCTCTTTTCAAACTATTTTCCAAAATTCCTAGAAATTTCTGTTTATGGTTCTTTGCCACCAACCATGTTGAGAATTTGTTATCTAAACGTATTTTATTCAATACTGAGAATCCCACAAATTTCTAAAGTCATCTGGTCATTTTTGACCTAAAGGGTATTTTGGTAATTTCACCACTCACCTTAGGGGTATAATCGTCATTTCTAAAAAATGTTCAGGATATCTTTGTAAGTATCACCCTAAGGGTATTCTGATCATTTTTCAAACATCCAAGAGTATTTATAAAATTTCGTCCTTAAAATATCTTACTAAAATATCTAGGGGCATTTTAGTCATTTTTAAAATGTCCAGGGGTATTTTCGTCATTTGTCACCCTTGGAATATGATGGTAATTATCCAAATTGTTCAAGGGTAGTCATGTCTTTTCCCTAAAAGTATCTTACTAAAATATCTAGGGATATGTTGGTCATTTCCAAAATTGTTCAGGGCAATTTTGTCATTTTTACCCTAGGGACATAAGCGTCATTTCCAAAATTGTTCAGGGTATTTCTGTAATTGTTCCTTCTAAGGATTTTTTTTTTTTTGAAATTTTTATAGGAAGGGTGATATGGTTATTATTCTTTTCATGTTAATTTGAAAATTTGGGGTGTTACAACTGGCCAAAAATCTATCCCAATATACAATTATTTACCATTTGCTAGCCCTTTTGAGCCTAAACACTTATGATTTTGTTGGAATACTAATCTAGGTTAAGAATTTCCTACCTTACCTTAGGTTAGGAGAGCAAAAGGGATTTTTGTTGGAAATTTCTATCATTTGGAAGGGTAAAGTGATGAAAAATACTTTTTTTTTGTGGCTAAAGCTATAGAAAAGAAAAGAAAGAAAAGGAAAAAAAAAGAAAAAGGAAACAAATTCCTTGTGAAAAAATTAAATATGTTCTAAATTGTACAAAGTGTGTAAGTTGGGTGATTAGGAGTTTGGTATAAGAAACATTGATAAACTTGGTAGAAAAAGAAAAGAAATAGGAAGTGATGATAACTTGTTTTATCATTGTTTGCTCTCCTATTCTTAGGGTAACTTTGAGTATCCAGAAAAACCAAGATTTCCTTCTAAAGTCAGGCCCAACCCTAAAAAGTCCTAAAGATCCATGATAATTATGTACTTTGATTTGATGGGAAATGAACTGCAAAATTGATCTATGACATATATCAGTGTTGGAATTGAGAAGAAACACTTACCTGTGGGAGAATTAAACACCTTTGAGAGGTTTTACTTGAAAAATATGTTCTGATCATTTTTGAAAGTTGATTCTTCACAAAACATGTTTATAAATTTTTTGAAGTATTTTCTTTAAAGTTTTATACTTCTAATATTTGTAAATTGCTTGAGGACAAGCAAGATTCTAGGTTGGGGGTACTAATAAGTGTCATATTTTAGTTATTTGTTAGATTATAATGCTAGCACTTATCTTTTGATTTCAGTGAATTTGATTATAAATTTGCCCTAATCCTAGTTGTTTTATAGTTAGTACTTATATATATATATATGTTATTTACATTTTGGAAGATTAGTCCAATCAAATCTGGTGTTTTGATAGGTTTCAATGGTATCCGGAGCATCCAAAGCAATCAATACAAGCAAAAAGGGGCAAAAAGGTCAACATAGGAAAATTCTGCAAGTAAATTAGCCCAAAACTTGCCTGGGCTAAAGACCTTCTTCAACATGAAGTATTAACTCACCCAGGCAAGCAAAATATGAAGAAAAAACTTGCCTGAGCTAGTGGAGTCCTTCAGGAGTAAGTTTTAACTCGCCTAAGCGAGTGAAACAAGGCCAAATTAGTCACCTGGGCGAGTGGGCCTAAGCTGGTCACTATTTCCTATAAAAAGGCATGCAAATGAAGAAGAATTGATGTTTTGGAAGTGAGAGAACGTGAGGATTAATTTTAGGAAGTGTAGAGAGAGTGAGAGAAGTGAGAAATTGGTGAGGAAACTCTGCCAGAGTGGATCGTGATGGCTTCCTTCATCATTTCTTCAGTTGATCGTGTGCTCTCCGTAATGATCGACTAGTTTCCCCTAAGCCAACACGAGATTATGATTATAATGCTGTAATATTTATTTTATATGCGAGGGATCAATATTTAGTAAATATCCTTAGGATTCTCAAATGTGAGGGATCGATTTGGGGTGCTTTAATATGTGCATCAATAAGGATAGAAAATGATTTATACATGGTAATGTTAATTGGATACTAAGGGTATGAACAATGAAGTCCAATCCTACACTTTTCTTGAATTAATTAACTTGTTTTACTTGTTTCCATAATTTTTCGTATTTTCGACATACTAAATCCGTCATTTGTCTACGTTCGTATTTTCCGTTATTTTTGCAAGCACATGAAATCTTGATTAATGTTTGTTGTACATAACTATTAAACTGTTGCTTTTATTTAAAATAACTGAGTAACTCAAGTTCATGTGGAGACGATCTCTTTATAAATTCTGTAACCTGCGACGATATTGGTACACTTGCCAATAGTATAACAACAATGTTATTGCTTTGTTGTGTGACTGGGTAGTGTTTTTAGCCTATTGAAATGGTAGAAAATGAGATATTACCATAGGATACCTTGGCATGTTAAAGGTCTTAAGTTTTTAAGCTAAAGTCTAGAAAGAATAAGGATAATTCAAAGAAGATTCTTTGGTCAAATAATAGTCAACTCATTAATGGGCTAAATGTTAATAATTAGATTTCGGTCTAGAAATAGAAATTAGAAGCTTGAAAGAAGAAAATTAGTAATTAATGTAAGTAAGGTTAGAAATTAATTTGGGATAATTAAGGGTGATTAACGATGATCTAGATTTCATAGAATTAGAAAATGGGTAATTAAGTCATAAGACCTTAAAGTGATGAGCAATTTTGTAAATGACTATACAACTAGTTTAAAAATAGAATTTTAGCTTAATTAGTTGGTGACCAATTAAAGTGTTTGATTATATGATGTAGAATAATAATTAAAGTAAGTTTGAGTTGTAACACCCTGAAAAATTACACTCAGGCTAACAAAGGAAACTTTTTGTTGTGTCTTCTATGTTTGTGTGTATTTAATTTCAGAAGTTATATTTTTTTAATCATATAATTTTTGTACTATATATGTCTATATTTAGTGTAAATAATGTGTTTAATCTAGCTTAACAGAGATATGGAAACTTCCTGAATGAAAATTCCATCTATAACAAAATTGTGTTGTACACTTAGTGGTAGTGTAATTTAGCTCTGTGTGAGGTTCACTCTGGTTACACATAATCCTAGGGAAATTAGCACAGTAATTGATTGAGCATTTTTTTTTAGTTTAGTATTTTGCTATTCTTCTTAGTTTATTTGTCCTCTCTTGGACTCTCATTTTCTCACCTAAACCCAGTTTTGGTCTTAAGCAAATAATTGGGCTTAATTGAAAATTTGTTCTTATTTTCAGATTTGTGTTTACTTGACCTATTTTCCCTTGTGCATGACCTGTAGGATTCTACAAAACTCAAAATGGATCATGTGAGTAGTCCTTGGAAAGATAAGGAAAAGAGCTACAATTTTGTCAGAAATAAGCTTGGGCTAATTCTGTCGGTTTGAGGGTCAGTTTAGGTTTGGAAGTCAGAATCTCTACAATTGAACTTCAAGCTACGAGATTGGGCTTTGATTTGTGTAATTAGCTTAATTAGATAGATTAGATGGGCCTAACCAGCGCCTATCCCTTGCTTCTTTTCAGTCATTATATATTAGTATAGTTAGTAAGTTAATTACTTCATTTTTTTACATACAGATTTGACAAGCTTCTTGTGCAAGTTTTGGGGATCAAACTGTTTTATCTCTTCTTTTTCTCAATTGTTCTTCATTTTTATTCTTTCTTTCATCTCTATTCTTCATTTTTCTTGCACAAATTTTGTTGCTCTTCCACTGGTGATGATCATAGAAGGCTAAAAAATAAATCAATCCAAGGATCCAGTCCAAGCAAGGAAGAATTTGAGTTATGGTTTAGTATTTCAATCTCTGTGTGAATGTTCATCTTCTTTTTCAATCCTATTTTCGATTTTCATGATTATGAAAGTTAGGACTGAAATGGATTAGTTTATGAATTCACTTCCTAATTTTGAAATTTAATCATAGATTATTTGGATGATATTTCAATTTAATTTGTGATTTCAAATGATTTAGGAGTTAATTCGATTGAACTGCTTCTAATGATATTGGATGAACCTTCATAATCTGATTATTATCTGAACAACTATGATAATTCGAATTTCTTGGTCTGGTGAATTGGATTGATGTTCTTGAATATGTTTCACAACATATTCCATCAATTCTGTCAGTTTTTTGCATTTTCTGCAAAACTTTTTTCATTGTCTGAAAACCGTTTGTTGCATTCCCGCTGCTGTTTACAAGTGGATTGCATTCTGAACCAAATTGAATCGTATCTCTGAGTCGACCTAGGTTATTCCTATACTGCAAAATTTTCTGTTTTGTAACAATTCAACAGTCATTATCAGTAACCATGGTGTTTAGGATAAAGTTTATCAGTTTTAGTAAAAGCAAAAATCTACTTTAACCTTTTTAAGTAAAAAAATTCAAAAGTGAAGCACACCACATTTGGTAGTGATGTACACGCTTTCCATGGCTGAGCAAGGGTCATTCATGGGTCAAAATTGAGTGATTAAGATAAGCCTACACAATAATCCAATGGACTATGCTCTAAGCTTCTTCTATAAGCTCATTTATGTTAAATACAAGGGGAGCTTGCAGAGGATCAAGATGAGGAGACTCATTGACTTAGACAAGTTTTAGATTTTTATATGCCATTCAATTGAAGGCATATGTAATTTGTTAGTTGTTTAAGAGTTTCTTCCTCTGATCCTTTGCATTGCATAAACATCATTCATTGGCATGCATTCATGTTTTATCAAATCACATGTGTTGTGAAAAACCTTCAGATTTCCATGATTGCATAAAGAAGCCAAGTACTCATGGTTAAGTTTTGGAAAAATCATTGTTTACAATGACTTAATCGATTACCAGAATATGGTAATCCATTACTTAAGCCATGAAGAACTAATAAATCGATTACATGACGGTTTAATCGATTACTTTGCTCATATATCTTTTCCAGAAAGCTCAAGAACATTTTTACCGATTGAATTTGTTATTAATCGATTACATTAGTGGTTTTAATCAATTATATTGGCGATTTAATCGATTACATTCAGTTACAACATTTTATTATAAAAAGTTATTGGGTCTTTTGAAAAATACACAGATCATTACATTGCAAATTTTCATAGTTTTCAAAAGCCTTCTGAAGTGAGAAGAGATACTTTGAGTCATAAAGCTCTTGTCCACAAATTCCAATATTCATGTTTCATTGAAAGATTTCTTCTTGGACAAGATTTTAAAGAAGCTCTTGGAGAGTTTGGTCTGAAACTTGTTTTCTTTCAACCTTGATCCAGATTGGCAATCATATGCATTCATATACTGTGGATCATCAGGTTCTTTCTCTCAATTAATTTCTATGTGTAATTCATTTTTAATTTTTTAATTATTTGTTGCTATTACAAAAGTTTCTTAAAGCTTTTCTAGAGTTGGGTTCTCTAGAGGGAAGAGTAGAGAAGGGTTTCTCTTAGTCTTGGCCACTAGGAGTCTAAAAGGGTTTTAGATTTATGTTCTTAATCTAGGGTTGATTAAGGGTGATTGTTGTAAGCTTATAAGAACTGAATTTTGTGAATAGTAGAACTCTAATCAATTTTTGGGTAGAAGAAATTGGATGTAGCTTCTCTTGTTGAGAGATGAACCAGTATAAGTTTTGTGTTGGTTACTTTCTTTAATCTCTTCTTGCTATCTTAATCTGTGATTCTTTGGTGAAATCTTTATTACTCAACAAGTGAAGGTTTTAGCAATTGTTTTCTTGAGCTGAGTGGTTTGATTGATTGAAGCATTCTTGGTTTAATTGTGATACGATCCTATTACTCTGATTTTCTCTTGGTTATTGTGTGTGTTACAAATTGGTCAAGAGGGAAGGAGACACCATTTTCAATCTTCTTCCAAGCTTTTCCAAGTGTTCTTAAGCCCTTCTTTCATCAAGCTTAGGTAAGTGACCTTCATTTTCAACTCTAAGCTTGATTTTCACTTCATTTTCTTGTATTCTTACTTGTAGTTTCAAATCTTATTTTTGCACTCTTGAAGGTTGGAAAATAGAATCTAAACCCCCTCATTCTTCCTTCTAAATTTCGTGGAGACTACAAGAGGTAAGGGTTTCTCTCCAACTTTTGAACCCAAAGCTTGTTGTTAGACTTCCTTGAGCATGTTGTTTTGAAATTTTCTTGAGCTTTTGATGCCAAAAATGAGTTCTTTGAGTGTTAAAACACATGGTTGGCCCTAAATTTCACTTAAATCATAGTTTTCTAGCAATAGTTGTGAATATAACAAGTTTTAGAACATTTTAATGAATAAAATTTGTCACGAAAATAATCTGGCATGAGAGTTGTATAGACTGGTTTTATTAACGTTTTGACCTCAATGAATTTATTAGGTGTGAAAATAAGAGTATCATATAAGATTTGTGAAAAACCAATTCCTGGGGCATTGAGAGCACTAAGAATAAGTTAGGAGTGAAACTTTGTAAAACTGAGTGCAGAGTGATTTTAGATAGTAGACAACTTAACATTGGAAATCGTTGATCTAGTCAAAGTTACCTTAGAATTATTTATTTTTGGAACTATTGATTTAATTGTTATATGATTGTTGAGATAAACTACAAACTCTGATGACTAATTGTTAAGACTCTTGGCAAGCGTACCAATATGTCGTTGTAAGTTACAAAATTTATCAAAATTCGTTTCTACAGGGACTTGAGTTTACTTAGTTAATTCAAAATAAAATTCAACAACTTAATAGTTTATGTATAAAAGAGTGTAAGCGAAAGTTAATTTGATTTGTGCGATGTTGCGATAACTAAACGTACGAATATAACGAATACGGAAACTATGGAAACAAATAAAACAAGTTTAGTTTAATTCAGGAAAAGTGTAGGATTGGATTTCGTCGTTCTTACCCTTAGTATTCAATTAATTTTATCATGCATAAATCAATTTTTATCTTTATTGTTGCACACTTTAAATCACCTCAAATCGATTCCTCGCATTTGAGAGTCCTAAGGATATTTACTGAACATTGATCCCTCGCATATTGAATAAATATCCTAGCATTAAAATCATGGAGATAACCTCCTCAAGAGAAGAATTGGTGAAGCAAATCATCACCGAATCTTTCCGGCAGAGTCTCCCCTATAATCCTCACCTCTCTTACTCTCCTAAACTACCCAGTAACAAATTTTAAGAATCCTAAGGCTAAGAATTGAGACAAGGCAGCCAAAGAAATGAAGAATGCATGCCCATCCCTCCAATTTCGTCCCCTATTCATAGTTTTCTACCTCCTGCCAGCTTCACTCGCCCAAGCGAGTGGTTTGTTCATTGTTTGCTCGCTTGGGCAAGCTTATCTTTATCACCTTGGAACTTGAAGCTCACCTGGGCGAGCCAAATGAACTGGAATTGATTGCCTGGGCGAGTTAGAAACTTAGTGCTGAAGAATTCTTTGGGCTTGGATGGATTTTGGGTCTGTTTTGCTTGTAACACCTCCAATGTTTGCTTTTTAAGCCCCTTTTGCTTGCTTTGCTTGTTTGAAAGCTTTTGGAATTCCTTGAACCTATCAAAATGCAAAATATGATTGGACAAATATAACCAAAACATGAAAACATTATTCATCCAAGTACTAATTACAAACTAACTAGGTTTTAGGGCAAGTTCATAGATGAATTTAGTGAAAACCAAAGATAAGTGCCTTCATTGTAGTCCTAATTTTACTAAGATATGACACTTATCAACTCCCCCCAACCTAGAATCTTGCTTGTCCTCAAGCAAAGTAACAAAAAGATACTTTTTAATATGAACATGCTTTGTAAAGAATCAACTTCCAAAAAGTGATCAGAACAAGTTTTTAACTAGTCAACCTTGAGAATTTTGAAAATACAAAAAGATAGAATTTCACAAAATCAAATGAGATTAAGATCAATTCACATTTCATTTCTACAGAACATCAGAGGAAAATACTTGATTGATTCAAACAGAGGAAAACCTCTCAAATGTGTTTAATTCTTCCACAGGTAAGTGTTTATTTCTCAATTCCAACACTGATATGTCATAGATTGATTTTGTAGTTCATTTCCCATCAAATCATAGTACATACTTATCATGGATCATTAGGGCTTTTATGGTTTGGCCTGGATAGAAAGAAATCTTGGTTTTTCTGGATATTCAAAATTACCTTGAGAATAGGAAAGCAATCAAGGATAAAACAATGCTATCATCACTTTCCTATTTTTCCTACCAAGATATCCATGTTTCTCATCAAACCTTTCATTCATACTTCAATTTAGAACACAAGGAATTTTTGTTTCCTTTTTTCTTCTTTTTCTTTTCTAGCCTTTAACTCACATAAATTGCCACAAAATCTTTTTCATCATATTTAGCTACCCAACTGATACAAGTTTTTGACAAATTATCATCCCCTTTTTGCTCTCCTAACTTAGGTATGGTAGGGAATTTCTTATTCCAGGTTTAAGGTTCCAAGAAAACATCAGGTGTTTGGCTCAAAAGGGGTTTGCAAAATGGTAACTTATTATATATATTTGGGATAGCTTTTTGGCCAATGGCTAAAAAGATGTTAAAAAAGAAAGAAGGCTTAAATCATATCCATGAATCATATGTTATGACAATTAGAAATTCATGCAAAATTAACTACAAAATAAATCAATGAGGACACTCAATGTAATTTCTATGGATGCACACACTCACTTGGGCTTAAAGTCTGTTTTCATGTTCAAATCAAATCAGTATTTTCAAAAGATATCTTTTATCAATTCCATGTAAAAGGTCTTGCCTTCATTTGATCTTTTGGAAAAACATTCATTTGCTTTTCATTTCTCAAAGTTTCCTAAAAAATTTATTATTGTTGTGTTCTGATCCAAAAAGTAGGTTTCAAAATATTTATCCGTTGATTCTTTTCAAAACATGATATATTCAAGAAAAATTTTCTTTTAAAAACCTCAAAAAGAATTATGTTCTATATTCAACTATGTTAATTCACAAAAAATTCAATCAAAAGTATGTATAAATTCTCAAAAAGAAGGACCTTCTGTGCACAATACCAAAAAAAAGATCATAAATGCTTCTGTGCGCAATACCAAAAAAGATCATAAATGCGCACAACTTAGAAAATGAACTAGTTAAGTACGTAGTAAGAGCAAAGTAACTAATTAAAGTATTCAAGAAACGATAAAGAAGGAAATAAAGTACTCAGATCCTCTAATGCTTCTTCTCGCTCAGCAGCTTCCTGGTTAACTACAAGGCCTTCATCTGTCACAGGATCCTGATCAGCCCTAGGGTCTGCTGCCTCCTCCTGAAATATGGGCCTGTCCCCAGGCCATGCAATATGAGCTCAGAATTGATCGGGAGTGGACCATGGGAATGGGTTTGGATCCTGTCTATGCTGTTTGGGCTTGGATGGATTTTGAGCATGTTTTGCTTTTTAAGCCCTTTTTGCTTGCTTTGCTTGTTCGGAAGCTTTCGGAATTCCTCGAACCTATCAAAATGCAAAATATGATTGGATAAATCTTACGAAAACATGAAAACATTATTCATCCAAGTACTGATTACAAACTAACTAGGTTTTAGGGCAAGTTCATAGATAAATTTAGTGAAAACCAAAGATAAGTGCCTTCATTGTAATCCTAATTTTACTAAGATATGTCACTTATCACTAATGCATGCTCTAAAATTGTGATGATTTTTCTGCTGATACATTTTCTGAGATACCTATATATTACTGTTGTTGTTGTTGAATGATAAGACCGACAGATTGTGATTTCCAACATTTATATTCTATTATATATATTGTCATTTTATGTGTACACGTTGTGGTTTGGATTCGGGGGTGTCCAACCCTCGGTAAATTGTTTGCTATAATTTCTAGATTGTTGTATTTCAATCATTATGTTGTCCGCTGTAAGGACTGTTATTTTCGACGCTTAACCCCGCGCGATAGCGCGGGGATTCAGGTCAGAAAACCCTGCTAAGGGTGCGGCGCCGGTGGAGTCAGGATTGGCGCTGGTGGCGCTAAATGTTAAGCTTAGTTAAGCATGAATCTAAGTTTTATGGTGGTTCTGGCATATGGCGCGACCCACTTGGGGTGCGGCGCGACGCGCGCCATATGTGTATATAGGGCAGATGATTCTGCCATGTCACGCGAGTAGCGTGGAAGTCCACGCGAGTCGCGCCACAGCTGCTGGAGGTTGGCGCGAGTCGCGCCATGATGGCGCGAGTAGCGCCATAAGTGTTCCAGGAAGTCTGTTTTGGCACTGGAATGTGGCGCGGGTAGCG
>PYAF01001072.1:47204-60325 GCA_007407185.1 Glycine tomentella | reverse complement strand
CTTATTATCTGTATGTATTAGATTTAAATTGGTAAACTGGATCAGCAGGGGCATGATTATGACTTTATTTTCTGATGTTTCCGTACATAATGTATCAAGAAAACGATTCTATGCTTCCGCTATTGTTTATAAATTGGATACGATGCGCTAATCTGATATTATTAAATGCTAACACGTCGGAGGCCTACGGGGTGTGACATCCGCGAATATATCTGTTATTTTTATTACTTAAGAGATTCAAATTGATTTTTCTGAGGGTAGTGATAACGATTGTAAAATCGCTACAAAACAATTAAACTACGTTAATTCTGTAGCATAGTATGAACCTAGGTCGACTCAAAGACACGATCAATTTGGTTCCAACTTCAATCCACTAATAAATAATAGGGGGATTTTAATCGAACAGTTAGTAGGCAATGAATAAAAATTACAGAAACACAAACAAGAATTCAAGAAAAATTCAAAAACTAACAGAATTGATAAAAGGTGTTGTAAAACAAATTCAAGAATATCAATCCAATTCACCAAACCAAGCAATACAAATTATCATAGTTCTCATATAATGATCATATTATGAAGGTTCATTTAGTATCATTAGAAGAAGTTCAATTGAATTAACTCCTAAATCAATTAAAATCACAAATCGAATTGAAATATCATCCAAACAATCTATGATTAAAATTCAAAATTAGGAAATAAATCTATAACCTAATTCGTTTTCAATCCTAAACATATTCATAATCATGAAAATCGAAAATAGGATTGAAGAAGAAGATGAACATTCACATAGAAATTAGAATACCAAACCAGAACTCAAATTCTCCTTGCTTGGACTGGATCCTTAGATTGATTGATTATTTAGCCTTCCATGATCATCATCAATGTAAGATCCACGAAAATTGAATGAGAAAAATAAAAGAACAGAGATGAAAGGAAGAAGAAAAATAAGAACAATGAAGAGCGGTTGAGAGAAAATGAGAGAACAATGAAGTGTGTCTCTTCACTAACTAATTGCACTAAAATATAGTGACTGAGTCACTAGGAAAGAATGGGCCATGATTTGGCCCATCTAATCTAACTAATTACTAATTACACCAATTTGCAGCCCAAAACTCGAGTGCAGGGGTTCTGACTTCCAAGCCTAAAATGACCCTCAAAATGACATAATTGGCCTCGGCTTATCTCTGACAAACTTGTTAGATCTTTTCCTTATATTTCCAGGGATTACTCATATGTACCATTTGGAGTTCTATAGAGGTCTCTAGGTCCTGCACAAGGAAGATAGGTCAAGTAAGCAAAAAAATCCAAAAATAAGCAACAATTATAAATTAAGCCCACTTGTTTGCCTAATAAAAAAATCGAGCTAGAATGAGGAAATAAAATTCTAAGAGAAGTCAAATAAGCTAAGAAGAATAGAAAAATATTAAACTAAAAACACTCAATCAGGTAGTACGTTTGTTTGATCCTAACCTCTATTACTTGTTGTGTGAATGTTTGATTATGTTTGTTGTACACGATGTAAGGGCTACACACGCAATGTAGTGGAAAGATGCAAGGAAATTGAAGGAAGAGTAAGAAACTATTAGTTCTTTCTCATCTGTGAGATGACGTGTTTTATGGTATGTTCCATTCGTAAGATGGTGAGGTATATGATTATGATCCATTTGTGAGATGGTGAGGTATGTGGTATGTTTCGTCTATAAGATGATGATATATCTGATTATGATCCATTTGTGAGATGGTGACGTATGTGGTTATGTTCCATCTATAAGATGGTGAGGTATATGATTATGTTTCATCAGTGAGATAGTGATATTTATGTTGAGAAATTGATGCTTTACAGGGTACACTAGGGTATAGTGGGCGAAGAGGTTTGAAGAAATGTTAACATTTTAATTACGTTAGGATTTATGTCAGCCAATTGTAATCGAATCCCAATTGTAATATTGAATCGAAGCTCAGGTCGTATCCTAAGGGAATAGTGCAAGAATGAATATTCAAATTCAAACCTTTCAGATAAAGATACTTTTGTATTTTTATATTTTAAACTACCTAAAACTAAAACTAATCAAAACATAAAATAAAAGATATATTTTTCTAGAGAGATTAATGTGCTGAAAATTTAATAACAAAAATTAAAAGAAAAGGTTAGAAGTTACTTGTTGACGCAATAATAATTATAGATAGAAACAATAATGTTGAGATGCTAAGATTGTACTCAGAATCCCCCTATTTGTTGCAATTCCTCACACTTCTACGTTGTTATATCGTTCATCCCCAATTCACTAATGTATTTTATCCCTAATCCCTTAGGTGATAGACCCCAAATCATTTGCCTTGATTCTCAATCCCTTGGCAAACCAACACAAGCAATCAGTATTATCGCTTGGGAATTAGCAAGAGTTAACCAAGATTATTCTATCCCTAGAGATAACCCCAATTAAGTATCCGATTCAGTTCGAGTTTCAACGAGACTCACCAAAGTGCACGTCAATTCCTGGAATCATCTATAAGGTGCACAGGCTCACAAAGCATTAAGTATAGAAGGAGAATAATGAACTCAAACAATATATTAATGTGAGAACATTACATCAAATAAGGTTCAATCCTTTCATCTCCTAGCTAAGAAAAAAACTAGCCACTCATGAAATACAAGAAGAGAGAAAAGAATAGGGTTTTTTAGTGAAGGGTGGTGTGTAGAGGTGTTTTTTTGCTTATGCCCATTGTAAAATAAGGGAACACTTTACACTTAACCAAGAGGGGGGTGAATTAGTTAGCCTTGGTAAATTTAAAAATTTCTTGATCAAACAAAAATCAGAGTTGTTTTGCCCTTTGGATCTT
This sequence comes from Glycine tomentella, assembly GCA_007407185.1. Taxonomy (NCBI): domain Eukaryota; kingdom Viridiplantae; phylum Streptophyta; class Magnoliopsida; order Fabales; family Fabaceae; genus Glycine; species Glycine tomentella. The sequence goes on along the minus strand of PYAF01001072.1, from coordinate 57,484 downwards.
TATCACAAACCAATCAAGAATCTTTATTCAAAGTCAATCCAAGACTTGTAATACCTCAAGAAACAAATTATACTACAGAATTCACAACAGAAATTAACAAATATGCAGTAGATAAAAGAACACAAGATTTATACTGGTTCACCTCAAACCCTATGAGGCTACATCCAGTTTCTTCTACTCAACACTAGAGTAGAGTTCCACTATTAAAAAAAAAAATCTTACAAGCAAATTTACAAGCCTCTCTTTATCAACCCTAGATAAAGTTCAGAAGTCTAAAACCCTATTAGACCCTTAGAGACCAAAAGCCACACTGAGAACACTACTCAGCTGTCCTTAGAGAAACACTATCTCTACACTTGCAAGAAAACTCAATTACAATGGAACTTACACACAAAGATTCAAACAGAAGATTTACACCATCAAAGGGTAAGGAAAGAATTCACCTGATGATCCAAAACTGAAATGCATATGAATGAAAATCTCAGGTGGAATGCAAACCAATTATGAAGAACAACTTTCCTTAGACTTTGTGAAAGATTTATCTTGTTTCACTAAATCCTAGTGACCCATATGAGTATCAATGGAAGCAAGACCTTTAGAACCTAGAAGAAACCCTTTGTGAATGTTTAGAAAACTTTAGGAATACTCAGATCTCAAAAAATTCAAGTTCTATATTCGTCAAAGGCAGGTTCTATATATATAAAAGAAACTGTAACAGAAATAATCGATTAAACCAGCTCCTGTAATCGATTGTTTATGAATTGTAATCGGTTACATACGCTCCCGTAATCGATTAAAATGTTCAAGATAGGTTCTGGGTTACAGAAATGGGTCATTTAATCGATTATCCCGATGTGTAATCGATTAAGTCAGACTTTGTGAAAACCATGTTTGTGAAGAGTAATCGATTACAAAATATGGTAATCGATTAAAGCAGAAAATGTATAAACCATGAAATGAACTATGTAATCGATTACAAGAAGTGGTAATCGATTAAGGCAGAGTGATCTTAATTTCAAAATAGGTAAGTAATCGATTACAGTTCAATGGTAATCGATTAAACCAGTCACTCATTCAAAATTGTATATATGCAAGAGTGAAATAATAGATTAAAACGATGATGTAATCGATTAATTTTTTCTTACTCATTTCCAGAAAGTGTAAAGAACAATATAATCGATTATGTAAGTCTAGTAATCGATTAAACCAACTTAAAACTATTTTTCCAAAATACTTGACTTATTTTAAAGTTCCAAACCAATTGCTTAAAGCTTTTATGATATAATGCATGAATGATTATTAATGAAATAAATGCAAGAACTTGGATCATCAGAAGACTTCCTTTCCTTTTACATTTAATCACAATCTTTATCTTCAAGCCTTCAAGCATGTTGAAAGTCAAAAACCTTTCCAAGTCTTTACAAAGCTTCAATCTTCAAGAGCTCCCCCTCAAATCAACACCCATGCCTATCTATTTATAGAATCATAAATGTGTTTAATAGAGGCAAATAATCTTCTTAATTTACAAAATAATATAATCTATACAACAAAATTATCTCTTCAATTGATATATTCTATTTTAATTCTTGCAATTATCTTCCAAGTAATTTTCTTTATTTATCTTTGAGCTATATCTCCATAATTATTTGTGTTTTCAATTAATTCAATTTCTAGATGCGTTGTCTAGCGCGCTCCTTGCTCAAGCGAGATATCTTCTGCAAAATTTCATTTTCTCCTTTGTTTGAGCTAGCTTGAGCGAGACTACCTTGTAAAATTTCCCTATTTCTCTGTAAAACTCAGAAAATCATATTAAAAACTTCTAAAATCAGAATTCTTATCTAAAGTATATTAAAAAATGAAAACATAACAAATTTGATTCAAAACAAGGCCTAAAGTATACTAAAGTATCAAATAAACATCTCAAATTGCATATGAAAATATGTAAATTTGACATTTATCAACACTCCAAACCTAGAACCTTGCTTGTCCTCAAGCAAGACAGAACTATAAAAAAACTGACCAGTAAAACTTTAAAATAAAACTAGACTAAAAATAAGAACAAGGATTCACAATGATAAGTTACAAACACGCTTCTCTTGCATTCTCCCCTTTTTATTCAGTGATTTATTTGATTATGTGCTTTAATTGTCTAAGTATGGTGCCCCCATTCAGCTTTTTAGCTCAACAAAATAGTTTGCAAAATTCAAAACATACAACAAGAGTAGCATTACAAATCAATAACGACTGTCAAATCATTACAAAACAAATAAAATTAGGAGAATTCTAGAGTACAGGAATAACCTAGGTCGACTCAAAGATACGATTCAATTTTGTTCCGAACTCAATCTACTTATAAACAGCAAGGGGAATTTCAATGAACGGTTTGCAGACAATGAATGAAAGTTGTAGAAACACAAATAGGAATTGAAGAAATTGCAGAAAATGCAGAAACTGAAAGAATTGATGAAATATGTTGTGAAACAAATTCAAGAACATCAATCCTATTCACCAAACCAAGCAATTCAAATTATCGCAATTCTTTAGATAATGATCAGATTATGAAAGTTCATCCAATGTCATTAGAAGTAGTTCAATCAAATTAACTTCTAAATCAATTGAAATCACAAATCAGATTAAAATATTATCCAAACAATTTGTGATTAAATTTCAAAATTAGGATATGAATCCATAAACTAATCCATTTTAAACCCTAAGAACTTTCATAATCATGAAAATCGAAAATAGGATTGAAGAAGAAGATGAACATTCACACCGACATTGAAATAATAAACCAGAACTCAAATTCTTCCTTGCTTGGACTGGATCCTTGGATTGATTGATTGTTTAGCCTTTTATGATCATCACCAGTGGAAGAGAAACAAAATTTGTGCAAGAAATACGAAGAACAAAGATGAAAGGAAGAAGAAAAATGAAGAACAGTTGAGAGAAAAGAGAGAACAGTTTGATCTCCAAAACTTGCACAAGAAGCTTATCAAATCTGTTTGTACAAAATGAAGTAACTACCTAAGTAAATAACTAACTAACTACACTAATATATATTGTGACTAAACAATAGGAAAAGATGGACATTGATTAGGCCCATCTAATCAACCTAATTAAGCTAATTACACTAATCAAAGCCCAATCTCGCAGCCTGAAGTCCAAGTGCAGAGGTTTAGACTTACAAGCCTAAACTGACCCTAAAAACAACATAATTGGCCAAGGTTTACCTCTGACAAAACTGTAGATCTTTTCCTTAGATTTCCAGGGACTACTCATGTGATCCATTTGGAGTTTTGTAGAATCATGTAGGTCCTGCACAAGAAAGATAGATCAAGTGAGCACAAAATCCAAAAATAAGAAACAATTATCAATTAAGCCGAATTATTTGCCTAAGACAAAAACTGAGTTAAGGTGAGAAAATAAGAGTCTAAGAGAGGGTAGATAAGCTTAGAAGAAAAGAAAAATACTAAACTAAAAATACTCAATCAAATTCCCCCACACTTTATCCTTTTCACTCCCGCGCAAAACTAAAAGAAAGACTAAAAAAAAAACTCAAACTAAAGTAAACCACAAAACTAAAAGAAAGGTATGAACAAGGCACACACATTTTTTAATGGATCTTAACAATGTGCAAAAGTGAGACAGATGAAATATGGAAGAACGTTATCAAGGTAACAAGCAATTTCGGAACACATGATCACAAAGTGCAAAGTGAAAAAGTAGACAAGTCAAAATTAAAAATGTACCAAGGTGATAGAAATCTCTCAAAGAAAAACACTCAACCTTACCAAATATGTATGAGTTTGTGTTTACACTCAAGCACCACATGTGACTATTACATCGAAATTTTATCAAGACTCTAATCTATTCAACTTGAACTACACATGCATCAAAAGATCAAAAGGGTTTTTATTGGTTTCTAATGCATGGCTTAGGTAAGGGTGGATATGAGAAAGATATTTAGACCAAAACTAAGAGAAAAAAGGGGACATGGTGGGAGTAAGCTAACAAGTAAAAAGAGGGGTAGAAACAAAGAAACAAGGTGGAGATAACAAAATTAAAATGAAAAGAACTTACAAGGAGGAAAATGAACCATAACATACTTTTATTGTAATTTTTCTTCTTCTTTTCTTTGTATTTCTTTTTCTTTGTTTGTACATTTTTTTCTTAGAACTTTTGCTTTTTATACTTTTTTTTTCCTTTTCCTTTTCCTTTTTCTTTTTGTTTTGTTTTTTTTCTTCATCCTTTTTTTTTTCTTTGCAAATAACAAGAAAATGAAATATGACAATAATAAAGGAACTTTCATGAAAAACAAAATACAAATCCTTCACACTTATTTGAAACCCACACCAAAAACAATTCCAAGGCCCCTTTTCTCCCTAAAGTTAGGACAGCATGATTTTCCACTTTTTTTGACTTTTAATAAGCTACAAAAGGAAAAAAGGGTTAAAGGCTCAAAGAGGGCGACAATGGATATCAATGCAAGGTAGGTTTATTTACCTAGTGGCTAAAAGAAAGAAAGCCTAAATCATCTCAATCAATGCATATGCAATACGGAATGACAAGAAAGACAAGACAAAACCTAGAGTAATCTAGCACAAGGGTGAAATCACACATGAAAGAATATCATCATCATCAACAACACCTTTAACCCCAGTTAAAAAATGTAATTCATCCATAAAAACCTAAAAACTCACAAGGCATACTTCTATTACACACGATCCACCTTAAATTTTATTTTCCAAGCATACTTATCACTTCAACAATTGAAACAATGGTTCGCATCAAGCATGAAACCTCTTAATCCAACAAAAATTGGTACATTTCAAACAATTCATACAAGTTATAAATCCTATGAAAAACATGAAAAATGCCTAAATTCAACAAAAATAGAAAACAACAACTGCAATTTTTTAAATTTTTTTAATGTACAATAAGTAAAACAACAAAACAAAATAAATACAACAAAACCAAAACAGAAATAGACAGAAACAACATAGCTAAACTGAAGAGAAAATAAATACAGACTCAAAAACAAAAACAAAATACAAAAATAGAAAATAACAACAGATACAGAATAAAGAAATAGAGAATAAATATAACAGAAAACATAGAAAACAACAAACATTTAAAACAACAAACAAACTTTTTTGAAATCCTTCCCCCCACACTTGAAGTGCACATTGTCCTAAATGTGAGCATGCAATGAGATATAAACAAAGAGACAACATATAAAAGAAGGGAAAAGACAAATCCTTGAGTACCATTCAAGGCACATCATCACATAAAATTGGAAAGACCAAAGAAAGGTCTGCCACAAGCTCGTCCTCCACTTGAGGGCTCTCATGAAAAAGCTTAAGTTGATGATAATTCACTTTGAAGACTTTGTCGGTAACTTTATTTTTAATCTCAATTGTACCATAGGGAAAAATATTAGTAATAACAAAAGGTCCATCCCATCTAGATCGAAGTTTACTGGAAATAAGCTTGAGGCGAGAGTTAAACAAGAACAATTTTTGGCCAATATGGAACTTCTTCATAAGAATCTTAGAGCCATGAAACCTCTTCATTTTCTCCTTGTAAATCTTTGAGTTCTCATAAGCTTTTAAGAGGATCTCCTAAAGTTCTTGCAATTGAAGCTTCCTTTCCATACCTGTTTCATCAAATGCCATGTTACAACCCTTCACTGCCCAATAAGCTGTAAAATATAGGAACACTTCACACTTAACCAAGAGGGGGGTGAATTGGTTAGGCTTGGTAAATTAAAATTTTCTTAAACAAAATCAGAGTTTCCCTTAGGATCTTTATCACTTTTGAATCCAAGAATCTTTATTCAATCACATGTTCAGTCCAAGGTATCAAATAGCTCAGAATTGAATTAATAAACAAAATAAGACAATCAAGTTGAAAAAAATATTCTCAAGAAAGAAATCAAGATCAAAGCACACAATTTATACTGGTTCACTTTAAACACTATGAAGCTACATCCAATTTTCTTCCACTCAACACTAGAATGGAGTTCCACTATTGCAATTTTCTGTTCTTACAAGTGATTACAAAGTCTCTCTTTATCCACCCTAGATAAAGTTCAGAAATCTAAAACACTATTAGATTCTTAGAGACTACCCCACTGAGAACACTACTCAGCACAACCCCTAGAGAAACTTTATCTCTAGATTACAAGCAAGAAACCCAATTACAATAGACAATCAAATACAAGTTCGCAAAAGAATTACAACCACAAAGTTTAAGGAGAGAAAACACCTGATGATCCAATGAATGATATGCACATGAATAAATATACCAGGTTGAATGATGAAAACAAACTCAGAACATCTCTTCCCTTAACTTTTGAAAGGAATCTTCTTACTTCAAAAATCACTTAAAGAATTATAAGTGTTTTAGTGAAGACAAGCACTCATAGAACCCAGAAAAATCACAAAGATTGTGTTTAGAAAGCTTATGTAGGCTCAGAATACGAATTGATCAAGTTACTAAATGAGCTGAGCAAGGGTTCTATTTATAACAAACTTTTGTAACTGTCAGTAATCGATTAAACGCGCCCAATAATCGATTATTTCACTTATGTAATCGATTAAATCAAGCATGTAATAGATTAAAGTGTTCTATAGAAATCTGGGTTGAAGCAACGAACAAAATAATAAATTATTTCGATAAGTAATCGATTAAGACAGGAAGCTTCATAAACTTGAAATACATTGTGTAATTGATTACGGGTTCTGGTAATCGACTAAGATAGGAAGCTTCACAAATTTGACTAAATCAATGATGTGAATGCAACGCACTTGAATCACCAAAAATGCTTCTTCCTTTTACATTTATTCACAAGTTATTCTTCAATACTTCAAGGCATGTTGAAAGCTAAAACCAAGCTTGATTCTTTGCTTACTCTTCAAGTGATTCCTTTGAACCCAACATAAGCATGGTGTTCAATCTACACCAAAAGGTGGCATGCCTTACCAAAAACCACTTTATAGGGAGACATCCCCAAAGGTGTTCGGTAAACGGTCCTGTGAGCCCATAGAACATCTTCAAGTAGCTTGCTCCAATCCTTCTTGTTGGGTTGCACTACCTTCTACAACACTTGTTGTTGGATATAGGGGGAGCAACAAGAAGAATGAAGCCTTTGACTTAGAAGTGTTTTGAGCTTTTCACATGCCTTGAAGATTGAAATCTAAATCCAAGTGTATGAGAAGCAAATTTTTTGATCCTTGCATTTGCATACATATAATCATTTATATGCTTAAGTATTTTTTATCAAAGAATTCGAAAAAGATCTAAATGGGCAAAGCTTTTGGAAAAATGTTATTTCACTGTGTTAATCGATTACCCATAAAGATTAATCAATTATTTTGTTCATGTTTAAAACTGGAAAAACTTTGATAAACAATTTAATCAATTACATCACAGATTAATCGATTATATGGCTTGTGTTTACAACTGGAAAGTTGTAATGTACATATTAATCAATTACGCATTTCTTGTAATCGATTACATAATGTAATTCAAATATAATACATTTTTGCTTTAATCGATTACCATTCATCGTAATCGATTACACAAGCTATCTTGAAAATCATGTTCTCACTAATTTAATCGATTACCATCATTTGAAATCGATTACATAGGCTATTTGAAAAAGCATGCCTTGTTGCCATAATCAATTACCATTACTTGTAATCGATTACTCAGGCTATTTTCTAAAATAAGATTTTCTGCTTTAATCGATTACAACTTGGATTAATCGATTATTTTGCTCGTTAATGAAACCCAGATATGCCTTGAACACTTTAATCGATTAAGTGATAATTTAATCGATTACATATGCATTTTTATCGATTATTGGGCTCGTGTAATCAATTACTGGTTGTTATAAAGTTCTGTTATAAATAGAGGGAAGGCTTGGCTTGTTTAGTAACTCGAACACTTCGTATTTTCTGAGCATACACAAGCCTTCTAAGGGTTTGAAAGTGAATTTCTAGGTTTACTAACTTCTTGTCCCACTGTTTAATCATCATGAGCTATTGGATGATTTTTGGGCAAGAAAATTCAAGAGTTTAATGGAGAGCATGTTCTGAAATTCTATTTTCTTCTATTCAACCTCAATTTGTAATTCATATGCATTCATAACCATTGGATCATCAGGTTGTTTCTCTCCATTATCTTTGTTTGTAATTTTGTTTTTGTAATTTCTCTTATTTGATACTATTGTAAATGGATTCTTGAAGCTTTGGCTAGAGTAGTGTTCTCTAGGAAAGAATAGAGTAGTGTTCTCTGGTTCTTGTTTCTTAGAAGTCTAATAGGGTTTTAGATTTCTATTCTTTATCTAATGTTGATAAAGAGAAGTTGATGTAAAGCTTGTAAGAACAGAAATTTATAATAGTGGAACTCTAATCTAGTGTTAATTAGAAAAAACTGGATGTAGCTTCTATTGTGAAGTGAACCAGTATAAATTGCTTGTGTTAATTCTCTTTTTCTCTATCTCTTCAAGTTATCTTGTTCATTTGTTCTTGGTAGTTTTATCATTACCCAACAAGTTCTGTTTTGAGCTATAAGTTTCTTGAACTTAGTAAGTTGATTGAATAGGATCATTCTTTGTTTTAAAAGTGATAAAGATCCTTTAACTCTGATTTGATAAATAATTTTGAAAGACCAAGTTTAAACCAATTCAGCCCCCTCTTGATTATTGTGGGTATTCCTATTGTTTTCAATTGGTATCAAGAGCAGGTTCTTGAGTGTTATTCAAGATCCCTATCTTTCTTTAAAAAGAAAATGAATACCACACAAATCACCTTCAAAGAGGTGCTTCCCTCAATTGTCCTCCGATGTTTGAAGGAGAGCATTTTAGCTTTTGGAAAAATAGAATGAAAATCTTTATTCAATCAAATGACCCAGGAGCTTGGAATGCAATAGAAAAAGGTCATGTTGTTCCTATAAAAACTGTTGGTAATGATATGATTCCCAATAAATGGGATGAAATGACAGATGTTGAAAAGAGAGTGGTTCAATATGATTTTAAAGCTAAGAATATGATTACTTCTGTACTTTCCTCTGATGAATTCTTTAGAACAATTAGGTGCACAAGTGCAAAGGAGATGTGGGAAATGTTGGAAGTCACTCATGAAGGTACATATGAAGTGAAAAGATCAAGGAAGTATGCCTTAATACATGAGTATTAAATGTTCAAGATGAATCCCACAGAAAACATATCTCAGCTTCAAACAAGATTCACTTACATAGTAAATCATCTTCTTGGTCTTGGAAAGATTTTTGATGCTGAAGAATTGAATATCAAAATCTTGAAGTGTCTCACAAGACCATGGCAACCAATGGTGACAGCAATCAAAGAATCAAAAGATCTATCCAAAATATCCATGGATGCACTATTTGGTAAGCTTATTGAGTATGAAATTGAAATGTCACAACTAACCAATGCTGAAGATGCATAAAAGAAACATAAAAGCATAGCCTTGAAAGCTACATCCTCAAAGGTTGAAAAAGTGGAAGACTCAAGTGAAGAAGATGAAGATGACAACATGAACTTGATTGTCAAAAAGTTCAACAAGTTTTTGAGGAGAAACAAGAACAGAAAATTCACAAAGAACAACAAAAGGAGTGACAACAACTTCACTTGCTTTGAATGTGGTAAGCCTGGCCACATTAAATCTGAATGCTCTATCTTTCTAAAGAAGCAACAAGGTGAAAACAAGATAAAGAAAGAAGGAAGGCCTAAGAGAGCCTACATAGTTTCGGAAGATAATGAGTCAACAACTTCTGAATCATCAACTGAAGATGAAGAAGCAAATGTTTGTCTCACTTCCACAATTAATGAAGATGATGATCTCTCATGGGCTGGAACTAAGGTAAGTTCTGAATATGATTAAGTTATTGATGCCTTTCATGAAATGCATGAAGAATCCAAGAAGCTTACAATATCCAATAATAAGCTAAAAGGAAATCTTAGATGACATGTTGCAAAAATTACATAACTACAAGCTAAAATTTGTGACTTGAAAGAAGAAAATGAAAAACTTGTTTCAAGTTATAAAATGAATGGATGTGTATGTGCTTCTTCCTCTACTAATGTTGACAAATACAATTTGTTGCAAAAGGACTTTGATGATTACAAAAGAAGTCAAGGAGAAAAGTACATGTTACTCTTATCCAAGAACAATGATTTAATTGATCTTTTGAGAAAGCTTTACAAAGGTAAATGTAACTTAGCTGAAATGTTGAGTGTGAAAAAATATTCTGGA
>PYAF01001072.1:29890-44696 GCA_007407185.1 Glycine tomentella | reverse complement strand
TTATATAACCAATTACGTATAGTTATTATGTTTGTTTATATTTAAATTTTGTTTATCATGACTTACCCTATTTTGTGTCTGGTGGTTGACACCTGTGATGACCCCAAATTATTTGGGCGAGCAGAGAAACAGTGATATGGACGTGGTACAAGAAGATTTGATGAGGATTTTGTGATGATTCTCTGCTTGTTGATGATCTTTACTTCTTTGATCTGTATTATGGACTGTTATGTATTGGACTGTGAACTTGTAATCATGGACTGTATGGTATGAATATGTGAACGTCATGAACTACGTCATTTAAAGAACGCGTAAACTTTTATGATTTCTAAAATCGTTTTCAAAATCAAACGAAAATTCATTTGGACCTTTACTCTTGCTATTTGTCGGAAAAAAAAAAACCCGTAATTTTATAAAATAAATACGAAATAAAAGCAAAGTAGAAGCGGTTGTTTCACATCCAAGCATGTTGAAAGTTCAAAACCAATCTTGAATCAAAGTCTTTCATTCTTCATGATTCTCCCCCTATATCCAACAGTTGCAAGTCTTTTGGAGGAGTTTATCCAGCTAAATGATTCAGTGGTAAAAGAAAAAGAAGAACCAATTACTGAAGCAACTCAATCAACACCAGTCCAAGAACCAAAAGATTGGAGAACTACAAGAGATCTCTCCCTTGAGAATATCATTGGTGAAGTCTCAAAGGGAGTATTTACTAGATCTTCATTAAGAAATCTCTGCTATAATATGGCTTTTGTTTCACAAATAAAACCTAAAAATATTGATCAAGCCTTAAATGATGAACATTGGATGAATGTCATGCATGATGAATTAAATCAATTTAAAAGAAATGAAGTTTGGGAACTTGTTCCTAGACCTTCTTCTCTCAAACCTATTGGCACTAAATGGATTTTTAGAAACAAACTTGATGAGAGTGAAATCATAGTCAGAAACAAAGCTAGATTGGTTGCAAAAGGTTACAACCAAGAGGAAGGCATTGACCATGAGGAAACCTTTGCACCAGTTGCAAGGTTGGAAGCCATTAGGTTATTACTTGCATATGCATTTTTAATGGGTTTTAAACTTTTTCAAATGGATGTTAAAAGTGCCTTCTTAAATAGATATATTGAGAAGGAAATATATGTGGAGCAAACTCTTGGTTTTATTGATTTCAAACATCCAAATCATGTTTTTAAACTTAAGAAAGCTCTCTATGATTTAAAACAAGCTCCAAGATCTTGGTATGAAAGGTTAAGTAAATTTCTACTTGAACAATCTTTCATAAGAAGACATGTTGATAAAACCTTGTTCATCAAAAGGAAAAGAAATGATATTTTATTGGTTCAAATGTATGTTGATGATATAATCTTTGGTTCAACTAATCAAGATTATGCAAAGAATTTTCCACCACTATGCAGAATGAGTTTGAAATGTCAATGCTGGAGAATTAACATTCTTTCTTGGACTTCAAGTGAAGCAAATGAAGGATGAAACATTTCTAAACCAAACCAAGTATTGCCTTGAAGTGATCAAAAAGTTTGAAATGGAGAAAAGCAAAGATGCTGCAACTCCAATGGCAACTTCAACCTATCTAGATTCAAATGAAAAAGGAAAGAAGGTTGATGAGTCAAAGTTTAGAGGAATGATTGGATCCTTGCTGTATTTGATGGCTAGTAGACAAGATATTATGTTGAGTGTGTGTTTGTGTGCAAGATATCAAGCAAATCCCAAAGAATCACACCTCACTGCAGTCAAAAGGATTCTCAAATATCTCAAATCAACTCCAAAAGTTAGCCTTTGGTATCCTAAAGGTGCATCACTTAACATTGTTGGTTATTCTGATTCTGATTTTGCAGGGTGCAAATTGGATAGAAAAAGCACTAGTGGAACTTGTCATATACTAGGAAGTTCACTAATCTCATGGCATTGCAAGAAACAATCTTGTGTTGCTTTATCAACAGCTGAAGCTGAGTACATGTCTGCTGGAAGTTTTTGTGCTCAAAGTCTATGGTTAAAGCAACAATTGCAAGATTATGGTGTGGAATTAAAAGAAATACCTCTACAATGTGACAACACAAGTGCTATCAATATTTCCAAGAATCCAATAATGCACTCAATGACCAAACATATTGAGATAAGGCATCATTTCCTTAGAGATCACATCAAGGTAATATCAAAATTGACTTCATTGATACCAATAATCAATTGGCTGATATATTCACTAAAACTTTGGCTAGAGATAGATTTTACACTCTTAGAAACATGCTAGGTATCTTGGATGAATCAAATCTTCATTAGTAGATTGTTATGTGCTTATCCATGTGAAATAGCTTCACACTTGTTCCATCATCACATATGTCTTCAATTTTCAAGTTGTGTTGCATAATACACTGTTCATTCTGATAAATTGTCTGTAATAATTGATTACCTATCGGAATAATCGATTAAAATCACTTAAAAAGCTTTTCAGAATGAATTTTGAACTCATGTAATCAATTACAGCATTGAGATAATTGATTAATTGGCCTTCGAAGATATTTCAAAAAGCCTAAGTTCACTGGAATAATCGATTACAGTAAATGATAATCGATTAAATTGTTGAGAATCTGTTTTTTGAAAATTCAAATCCTTCTGGAATAATCAATTACAAAAGCTTCAAATTGATTCTGTATTTCAAATATCTATGTAATAATCGATTACAATGCATGGTAATTGATTAAATTGATTGGAAATTTTTGAAAATTTGAATTCTTTCTATAATAATCGATTACGTAGTGATAATAATCGATTACAAATCATCTTCTTCAACTGAATCTTACTAAAATAATCGATTACTGGTAGGGCAGAAAGTGATTTTGCTTACAAATTAATCGATTAGATGAGCGTATAATCTATTATTCATGGAGTTACTGCAAAATCTGTTAGTTTTTCTTGGAAATTGTAACTGCCCAACTGCCACCTAATTCAAATTTGAATCTTCTGTGTCTTAATGGTAATGGCTTAATTCGTACTAACTGTTCCTAATTTCAAATTTTGAATCTTTGGAGCCCAAAATGCTCTATAAATACAGCCCTTGTTGAAGGAAACAATCACACCTTTCTCATCTTCTTCCTTAAACACTGTTGTGTTCTTCTTCTCTCTGAGTTTAGAAACTCTAGTCAGATAGTCTCTTGTTCCTTTTAAGCCATGTCTACCTCTAAAAGAGTCAAAACCTCCAAAAGAAAGGCTGTGAAACCTCTAACCCTGCTGTCAATAGGTTAGACCACTGGTTCCTGCTGAGAGAGATAAAATGACCTACCTTCAGTTCAATGCCACAAAATTAATCTGTTCCCCCAAATACCTGGAACTTGACTGGTTCATTAGGGAAGGTTTTCAATTCCCTGCTTTTCTTAAAACCCAAGGGTTAAGGAAATTTGTTAAGATGAAGGGTACCTACTACCCTGAATTAGTGAATGTGTTTTACACCTGTGCTTAGGGCTCTATGGATGGAACCCTTAGGTCTCAAGTTAATGGAGTAGTCATGGAGATTACTCCTGAGATTTGGGAAGCTATAGCTGGAATTTCCTTTGAAGGTGAAAGGAAATTTGAAGAAGAGGCTGAGGGGTACAATAGGGTGGAAACCTATAGGGGGATGCTTCTTGATCCCCAAATGAGGTTGAAGCTTAGGCTATGCACTAGCCCAATGACTCATGAGGACAAACTTATTCACTACATAATTACCTCATCCTAACTCCTAGAGCAACCAACCATGTCCAAGCCACTGATGATGACCTACAAATTGTGTATGGTCTCAAGAATTCAATTCAGATGAATTGGATTCTTATTCTTGAGGAGATAATGCTTAAGTCTAAGGGGTTAATGAATTACCCTTTTTCATACTGTATCTGGTTTCCAGGTTTATTGACTACTTTAAAATTGATAATTCTAATGAGGTTGTTGACAACACTAACTCAAGCAACAGCCTCATCAAGGAGAGACATATCATAAAGCTAGGGATGGTCAAAACTCCTCAAGGATGGCAAATGGCTGGCCAATAAGTCCCTGGTGCTGCTGTTGGAATTGAAGAAGAAGCTGATGAAGAGGCTGAAGAAGGAGGCGTTGCTCAACCATTTATAGTCTATTTGAATTTCTTATGATTCAAAAAATGGATGGATTATTGTCCCTACATCATGAGCATAGGGCTGAAACTAACTCAGCTTTGGATGAGATCAAATCTAGGGTAGAAAGCATAGAAGCTAGGCTTGTGCTAGATGATTTTCCTAATTAAATCTAAGCTTCTTGTACTTTCTAAATGTTGCTCTGTTTTTCTTTTAATGTTTCTTTTCTTCCAATTAATGAATTTTCATTTGCTTCTCTTACTTGTTGTGCTATCTTTTGCCTTTGAAAAGCCAAATAGGGGGAGAAAAATTTGATTGGAAACTAAGAAACTAACTCAACTCTGTTGTGCTCTATTTTTCTGCTAAGTTTCACACAAATCAAAAAGTTAATGAATTATCTAATAAAGGGGGAGCGAAGTGAGCAAATTAAGTCTAAGGAAACAACTAATCCAAGTAAATGATTAATGGTTAAACCAACAGATTTCATAACACTTGTTCTCGGCAAAAAGGTTGATTTGTTTTCAGGATTGATAAAATTCAAACAAAATTCAAGAATTCTATCTTTGCTCATCCTTCAAAGCACTACAAATCTCTAACGCATGGTCAATCAATATTTGGCATGTTCAAAGCCAAAAAAGGGGAGATTGTTGGTATAGGGGGAGCAACAAGAAGAATGAAGCCTTTGACTTAGAAGTGTTTTGAGCTTTTCACATGCCTTGAAGATTGAAATCCAAATCCAAGTGTTTGAGAAGCAAATCTGTTGATCCTTGCATTTGCATACATATAATCATTTATATGCTTAAGTATTTTTTTTTATCAAAGAATCAAAGCTATTTCGAAAAAAATCTAAATGGGCAAAACTTTTGGAAAAATGTTATTTCACTGTGTTAATCGGTTACCCATAAAGATTAATCGATTATTTTGCTCATGTTTAAAACTGGAAAAGCTTTGATAAACAATTTAATCAATTACATCATGGATTAATTGATTATATGGCTTGTGTTTACAACTGGAAAAGCTGTAATGTACATATTAATCGATTACACATTTCTTGTAATCGATTACATAGTGTAATTGAAATATAATACATTTTTGCTTTAATCGATTACCATTCATTGTAATCGATTATACAAGCTATCTTGAAAATCATGTTATAACTAATTTAATCGATTACCATCATTTGTAATCGATTACATAGGCTATTTGAAAAAGCCTGCCTTGCTGCCTTAATCGATTACCATTACTTGTAATCGATTACTCAGGCTATTTTCTAAAATAAGATTTTCTACTTTAATCGATTACAGCTTGGATTAATCGATTATTTTGCTCGTTAATGAAACCCAGATGTGCCTTGAACACTTTAATCGATTAAGTGATAATTTAATCGATTACATATGCATTTTTATCGATTATTGGGCGCGTGTAATCGATTACTAGTTGTTATAAAGTTTTGTTATAAATAGAGGGAAGGCTTGGCTTGTTTAGTAACTCGAACACTTCATATTTTCTGAGCATACACAAGCCTTCTAATAGTTTGAAAGTGAATTTCTGGGTTTACTAACTTCTTGTCCCACTGTTTAATCATCATGAGCTATTGGATATTTTTGGGCAAGAAACTTCAAGAATTAATGGAGAGCATGTTCTGAAATTCTGTTTTCTTCTATTCAACATCAATTGGTAATTCATACGCATTCATAACCATTGGATCATCAGGTTGTTTCTCTCCATTATCTTTGTTTGTAATTTTGTTTTTGTAATTTCTCTTATTTGATACTGTTGTAAGTGGATTCTTGAAGCTTTGGCTAGAGTAGTGTTCTCTAGGAAAGAACAGAGTAGTGTTCTCTGGTTCTTGTTTCTTAGAAGTCTACTAGGATTTTAGATTTCTATTCTTTATCTAGTGTTGATAAAGAGAAGTTGATATAAAGCTTGTAAGAACAGAAATTTATAATAGTGGAACTCTAATCTAGTGTTGATTAGAAGAAACTGGATGTAGCTTATGTTATGAAGTGAACCAGTATATATTGCTTGTGTTGATTCTCTTTTTCTCTATCTCTTCAAGTTATCTTGTTCATTTGTTCTTGGTAGTTTTATCATTACCCAACAAGTTCTGTTTTGAGCTATAAGTTTCTTGAACTTAGTAAGTTGATTGAATAAGATCATTCTTGGTTTTAAAAGTGATAAAGATCCTTTAACTCTGATTTGATAAATAATTTTAAAAGACTAAGTTTAAATCAGTTCATCCCCCTCTTGGTTATTGTGGATATTCCTATTGTTTTCACTTGTTTGATCTCTCCATTAAAAACCTCCGCTTGCCCATTAGATTGGGGATGATAGGCTATAACAACTCTATGCACAACCCCATACTTCTAGAGCAAGGATGTCAATGACCTATTATAGAAGTGGCTTCCTTGGTCATTAATAATAGATAGCTCTAAGCACACCAAACCTGCAAAAAATGTTAGATCTCACAAAATCAACAAGAACTTTAGAATCATTAGTTCTGGTGGCCTTAGCTTCAACCCATCTAGAAACATAATCAAAAGCAAGCAAGATATATGAAAAACCATGAGAAACAAGAACAGGACCCATAAAATCAATACCCCATACATAAAAAATCTCACAAAAAATAATGGGTTGTTGAGGTATTTCATCCCTATGTGTAATGGTCCCTCCTGTTCTCTGACACTACTCACAAGTGGTGGAAAATTGATGAGCGTCTCTAAACATGGTGGCCCAATAGAACCCACAGTCGAATACCCTCCTAGTGGTTCGTTGAGGACAAAAATGACCGCCGGTAGGTATGGCATGAAAAAACTGAAGAATAGACCAAATCTCATGATCTGGGACACACAATTGGATCACTTGGTCACTACCAAACCTCCACAAATAAGGATCATCCCACATATAAATTTAGCATCACTCTTAAGTTTATATATTTGAGACCTAGATGCATGAGGTGGGACAATGATAACGACTGTCGAATCACTACAAAACAAATAAAACTAGGATAATTCTGTAGTATAGGAATAACCTATGTCGACTCAGAGATACAATTTAATTTAGTTTCAACTTCAATTCACTAATAAACAACAGTGAGACTTTTATCAAATAGTTTGCGGATAATGAAAAAACATTGCAGAAATACAAACTAGAACTGAAGAAAATAAATGTAGAAACTGACATAATTGATAAAAGATGTTGTAAAACAGATTCAAGAATATCAACCCAATTCACGAAACCAAGAAATGAGAATTATCATAGTTCTCAAATAATGATCATATAATGAAGGTTCATTTAATGTCATTAGAAGCAATCCAATCGAATTAACTCCTAAATCAATTGAAATCACAAATCGGATTGAAATATCATCCCAACAATCTATGATTAAAATTCAAAATCAGGAAATGAATTCATAACCTAATCCATTTTCAATCCTAAACACATTCATAATCATGAAAATCGAAGAGAGGATCGAAGAAGAAAATGAACATTCACACAAAAATTGAAATACCAAACTAGAATTCAAATTCTCCTTGCTTGGACTGGATCCTTGGATTGATTGATTGTTTAGCCTTGCATGATCATCATCAGTGGAAGAGCCACAAACGTTGTGTAAGAAAATAGAAGAACAGAGATGAAATGAATAAGAAAAAATGAAGAACATTTGAGAGAAAAAGAGAGAAAAGATTTTAATTCTGAAAACTTGCACAAGAAGCTTAAAATTCTGTTTGTACAAAATGAAATAACTAACTACACTAATATATAGTGAATGAATTAGTAGGAAAGGATGGGCTCTAATTAGGCCCATCTAAACATAACTAATTATTCTAATTACACCAATCAAAGCCCAAACTCTTAGCCTAAAGCTCAAGTGCAGAGGTTCTGACTTCCAATCCAAACATAACCCTTAAACCGAAATAATTGGCACAAGCTTATCTCTGATAAAATTTTAGCTCTTCTTCTTATCGTTCCAGGGACTACTAATATGCTCCATTTGGAGTTATGTAGAATCCTCTAGGTCCTGCACAAGAAAGATAAGTCAAGTAAGCACAAAATCTAAAAAATATCAACAATTATCAATTAAGCCTAATTATTTACCTAAGACCAAAACTGAGTTAAAGTGAGAAAATACGATTCCAAGAGAATTCAAATAAGTTAAGAAGAATAGACAAATACTAAACTAAAAATGCTCAATCAAAATCCCCACACTTTATCTTTTATCCTCCTGGGCAAAGCTAAAAGAAAGACTAAGAAAAAAAAATAAAACTAAAGTAAACCACAAACTAAAAGAAAGGTATGAGCAAGGCACACACATTTTTCAATGGATCCTAACAATGCACAAAATTGAGAAAGATGGAAGATAGAAGGATGATATCAAGGTAACAAACAATCGATGAACACATGATCAAAACTGCAATGTGAAAAAGTAGTCAAGTTTAAAATTAAGAAAGCACCAAGGTGATAGAAATCTCTCAAAGAACAACACTCAACCTCAACCTCATCAATAGTGTATGGGTTTATGTTTACACTCAAGCACCACATGCAACTAGCACATCCAAATTTTGAAAAGACTCTAATCCATTCAACTTGAACTACACATGCGTCAAAATATCAAAAGGGCTTTTATTAGTTTGTAATGCATGGCTTAGGTAAGGGTGGATAAACGAAGGATATTTAAGCTAAAAATAAGAGAAAATATGAACAATGGGGAGAAACAAAGTGGAGGAAAAACAAAATCAAAATAAAAAAGAACTTATAAGGATGAAAGTGAACCACAACACACTTTTATTGCATTTTTTTCTTTGCTTGACTTCTTTTTCTTTAAACTTTTTCTTTTATATTATTTTTTCTTTTTTCTTTTATTTTCATCATCTTCTTTTTCCTTTTTTTTTTAACAAATCAAGAGAAAATGAAATGGTAAAAATAAAGGAACAAAATACAAATCAATGCAAAGTATGTTTATTTGGCTAGTGGCTAAAAGAAAGAAGGCCTAAATCATTTCAATCAATGCATGCACAACAAGGAATGACAAGAAAGACAAGGCAAAACCTAGAGTAATCTAGCACAAGGGTGAAATCACACATGAAAAAAAAAATGAATGGAATAATGTGATTAATCCAGAAAGGCCCCAAAACTCACAAGGCATAATTCTATCACAATTGATCCACCTTAAATTTTATTTTCCAAGCCTACTTATCACTTCAATAATTACAACAATGATTCGTATCAAGCATGAAACCTCTCAATCCAACAAAAATTGGTACATTTCTCACAATTTATATAAGTTAGAAATCCTATAAAAAATGCCTAAATTTAACAAAAATAGAAAACAACAACTGCAAAATGTTTTTATTTTATTTTCTGTATATAAAAACAATAAAACAAAACAAATACAACAAAACAAAAATAGAAATAGACAAAAACGTCTTACATCTAAACAAAATAGAAAATAGGTACAGACTCAAAACCTAAAACAAAAAGCTTGTGGTACAGACTTAATGCGGGATGTTTCCGAGCTAGATTGCAAAATCGAAAGCCGAGGGGAGGGGTTTGTTTAACATCAAGACTCTAGTAGATCTTTCATCTAGCTTGATAGGCTATTCTTCGCACAGTGAGGCCCTTCGGTCCTCGCTCTTAGAACTTATAGCATATAGGCTGCCTACAATTAGGTTTATCGTTGGATGAACTGTAATGACCTGCCTCATCGCTATGATATCACTAACTCTTAAATCGTGCAGATCTCAATTTTAATAAAAACGCCATTTAATTTGATTATGAAAATGATGGTAAATCTTTTGCGATAATACAATTATCATACACATATTACAATTACATAATTGAACACATATGTACATAAATATTAAATCAGTACATGTCATCCACATGTTAGAACTTCCTTTAGTTTTACATGTATATACACCTGAAATTACATATCTAACAAAAAGCCAAAAAACTAACTACGAAATAGTTGATTAACAAAACACAATTCTTTCTCCAAAAAGAAATCCAACGTCATCACATCGGCTTGGCGGCTCCAACCAAAAAGAATCCTTCTCCAAAGTCACCTATTGCTGCTCATCTGCTCACACGAACAAAGGTTCGTGACTATCACATGTACCAACCACACGATACAACAAAATCAAGGGTGAGTTTATTATATAAAACCAACAAGCATTAGATAACAACAGCTGGGAAAAAGACAACACAAATCACCATAATTATTACCACAAACCCATCATTCCATTACACATTCAACAAAAACAATCATCCAATGCATTTCACAACTCAAGAAATCATGTTCAGAATGATGTATGCACTGACTCATCACACAACATGCAATGTGGTACCATCCTCATGGAAATAGCCTCTATCAGGAAAATGATGCAGTAGCTCGTCGAGATCACCCTGTCGTGCGCTGGTCGCTCCCCCCATGGTGATCAACCCTGAGTTACAAAGGAGTTCCAAACAGAGTGATGCCATCTAGTACCCCCGTACTTACTACCACCATTCTATTTCCATCCATGAAATATGAAGTATGAACATGGGCACCATCATTGCAATGACCATGCATAGATAGGATCGGAATTTTAACAATCCTTTTCTCTCTTGGGATGCTTAAAATTCGTAAACCCTCCCTCGCAAGGTTATCCAGTCACGCACCCCCTTATGCACATACACAACATCAGTGATACACTGACCATGGATAGATAGAGACCGGAATTTTAAACATTCTCATTCTCTCGTAGGATGCTTAAAATTCGTAAACCCATCCTCACAAGGTTATCCAACCGGTCAATGTACCCCACGTGGACATACACAATATACAACCATAGGCACCATCAATGCACTGACTATGGATAGCTAGGGACCAGAATTTTAAACAATCCCATCCTCTCTTAGGATGCTTAAAATTTGTAAACTGTGATGACCCTCAGTGTGGCGCGGTTGGCGCCAGATCCCGCGCGATTAGCGCCGAGATTGTTCAGCAGAAAACCATGCGAGGGTGTGGCGCAGGTAGTGCCAGGGTTCACGGGGGTAGCGCCAAACCCACTGGAACTTGACGCCCAGAGCGCCAGAGCCACGCGAGGGGCGCCAGAGGATTCCCAGCCCGGGCGGTTAGCGCCATGGGTGGCGCTGGTGGCACGGGAAGTGGTCTGGAAAACAAATTTTCACTAGTTTTCCACGCGATCAGCGCCATGTGTGGTGCGGACGGCGCCATAAGGTCAGGGGAGGATGGCGCTGTTGGCGCCAATGTGGCGCGGGTGGCGCCAAAGGTTCTGGAAGTTGGCGCTGGGGGCGTGGGAGTGGCGCTGCTAGCGCCACAGACACCGCCATTGTGGCGCGGTTAGCGCCAGAGGTGGCGCGATCAGCGCCAGACCTCTGGCATGCCCAGTATAAAAGGCCAAACCGCGATTTTGAAGAGAAAAAACAGTTCTTCTTCCTCTCCACGCCAAAACCTCCATTGTTGGAGTGCCCAAGCTTCCTAGGACCTTATTTCTTGACCCAAACACCTCCCAATGACCATTAAACTTGTGAGAAACACCTTGAGAGCTTTAATCCTTCATCCTTTCTCTTGAAAAACCCCTTTGAGTGAGAATCCCTTTCCAAGGGAATTTCTAAGAACTCGAGTTAAGCGAGGAATAGCGGCGTTTTACGGACACCTAGGCTAGGGGGCGAGGTCCAGAGGCATTCCTCATCAGTTTTGAGGTAAGAAACTCGAGTTTCTCTGATTGATTTGTGAATTGGGGTTTTCCATGAATAGTGACCCATTTGAGCTGGGGTTAGTATTAGCCCAGGGTCCTGTAAAGAAACTTGGTTAGAGCAATGTAGTGATGAAGGATTAGCTCTCAGTTTTTGATTAGGGGAACTTTGAATCTTGGCTCTGTGGTTGCTTGTGTGGCTTTTGTGATGAGTCACTTGTTGGGTTTATGACCTGCTAGAGCCTTGATTATGTTTGTTCTGAACCTGTGAGGCTAGTTAGACGGAGCCTTTGATGAGGGTTAGACCGTTCCAGAGATATATGGAATTAGGGGCTGATGAGAGTTTGAACTTATATATATGATGGGCATTGAGTCTGAGGTGACTCAATTGCTCTCTATTCAGCCATGATGGACCTTGAAAGGTCAGAAGCCTGATGTGGGCTGAGCTTGATAAACCCTAAGTTAGAGGATTTCTGTTTTCCTTGTGATTGGATGTTTGTTGTATTTGGTTTTGATATGAGCCTATATGCCTTGATTAGGGCTTGACACCGAGGGTGTCGGTGGCGGGTGCCACAAAGCAGGGAAAGAACTGCAGAGCGAGGCTTTGCCAGGTAAGTTCTTAGTCCCTGGGGATGATTTCCCGCTTGTTTGTGCCACACCACACTCTGAGTTGAGTGATGGTCATATTCATGATGCATGCATTGTGGTTGTTGCATCTTCATAACGATATGTATGTGCATCTATGCTTGAGAAATGTATTATGCCTGTTATTAGATCTTCTGGCCAGTAAGATAGATATGGACCTCCCTAGGAGATGGTTTTCTCCTAGTTTGGTTTGCTCGTGGGTGATGATGATCCCAGGGTGATGACGATCCCTTAAGACCAAGAGATAGGTGTGTCCCGTCGCGGTTGAAGCCTATTCTCGGAGGTACCATATACGTGCGTCCATACGTAAGGGGTAGCTCCCGATGGGATGGCACGGGTGTGAGTTCCGGTCTCACACTGAGGTTAGGCGTTGATGATGATACGCCGTACATAGAGCAAGATGATATGCTCATATTGTTATGAGGGCCGGGAGGCCTGGCCGGGTGGCCAATTGTTGTGATTGCCTGATGTTTGTATCATGGAGAGTGGGCCAGGGTGGAGGAGATTCCTCCATGGACCCTAAGCTTACTGAGATGTGTATCTCACCCCGTGTGGGGTTTATATGTTTACAAGTGACTCTTCTGGCAGAGGAGAGCAGTCTCAGGGCAGGAGGCCCCAGTAGAGACGTGTCTGCTAAGCCAGATGGCAGAGAGAGAGAGAGCTTGAAGGCTCAGTCTTATTTTGATTTTTGTTTGTACCCCTGAGTAGGGAAGGTGTGTGTGTACACCTGAGATATGTATAGTTCTGTATACCCTCATGTGAGGGCCGTTATTCTTTTGTATCACCACTGTGTGGTGTTGAGACTGATGTATTTTTATGTATAGAACTGTTGATGTAATGATATGAAACTTTACTCCTGAGTATATTGTGATGCATATGAATATCTGCCTATATTATTGTATGGAAAACTGGATCAGCAGGGGTGTTTATTATTCTAATGTGTGTATTATTTGTGTTTTGTTCCATTCCATACATAAGGAAATCAAGAAAAGCGATTCTATGCTTCCGCTAAGTTTTTAACTAATATTTTAAGCGCTAATCTGATATTATTGATGATAATACATCGGAGGCCTACGGGGTGTTACATTTAATGGTATCAGAGCAGTTTCTTGATAAGAACATTATGTATGGAATTTGATTGGTGCGTGAATTGTTGTTGATTGACATGAGCATTGCATGGGGTACATTAACTGTGGGCCTGATCAACTCACTGATTGATGTACATGTGTAGTGCTATGGTGAGATCTAGAAGCACCAGTAGGGCTACCAATGCCCAGTCTGGTCCAGTTGCGGCTGCACTGGCCGCCATGCAGCAAGAGATGGCTTTAAATAGGCAGACTCAGGAGATGATGCGGCAAGAGATAGCTGCAGCTAGACAGACGCAGGGGGATATGCAGCGGGAGATGGCTGCAACCCGAGAGGTGAATGAAGCCTTGATGAAGGCTAATCATGAGCTGCTAGAGGAGGTGAAGATTTTGATAAAGGATGACAGAGTATCCTCCACACCTTCTACACATGAGGGTGAAGGAAGTCGCCAGTAGGTTGGTGGGAGCCACCTGTGAGGGGACCAGATGTCCCAAGCTGAGGCTGAGGGTGATGCAGTAGCCAGAGGGAAAATGCTTATTACATTCCGTAAGCATGACCCTCCAGTTTTCACTAGGGGCTATGATCTAGTTGTTGCAGCAAGGTGGCTGCAATCCTTAGAGAAGATTTTTGCAGTGATGGAGTGCCCCGATCATCAGAGGTTGTTGTATGCAACCTGTAACACCCCGTAGGCCTCCGACGTGTTAACATTCATAATATCAGATTAGCGCATTGTATCCCATATATATACAATAGCGGAAGCATAGAATCGTTTTCTTGATACATTATGTACGGAATTGCATAACAGAACTATAAAACCATGTCCTTGCTGATCCAGTTTATCAACATCAACACAAATAAGACAGGTAACAGGGCTTTAGGCAGAGGATCAATAATATAACATACACAGGTACTCAGGGGAAAAACTCAATTAAAGTTCTGTACAACATAGATATCTCAAGTTCACACCACACACGGTGCTACAAAAGAATATAATCCCTGAAAGGGGTATACAGAACTATAGTACTCAAAACAAATCACAATTGGAGCCTTCAAACTCTCCATGCTACTCCTCAGCTAGACAACCTAGTCTCTGATGGGCCTCTTGCCCTGAGACTGCTCTTCTCTTCCAGAAGGTTCACCTGAAACCACATAGCCCCACACGGGGTGAGATACATATCTCAGTAAGCTCAGGGTCCAAGGAGGAATCTCCTCCACCCTGGCCTACTATCAGATGTACATACACAAACATCACAATCAGAGGGCCTCTCGGCCTAGCCCTCT
>PYAF01001072.1:10058-20354 GCA_007407185.1 Glycine tomentella | reverse complement strand
TAAAGGATTTAATAGGTACTACCTATACCAACAAGGTGCATCTACTTTTCGGTAGCCCATAACATAAGAACTCCACAGTTAAGCGTGCTTGACTTGGAGTAATCTTGGGATGGGTGACCTCCTGGGAAGTTTCTCAGGAAGTGTGTGAGTGAGGACAAAGCACACTGAAAAGTCTTGTGTTGGTATGTAGGGACAGTCGATGACCCTGCAAGTGGCCGGGCGTTACACTTCCTATAACCTGTGCTAATCTACAAGTCATTAAATTCCCATCTTTTAGTATATTAAACTAGACTTCCCAAGCTTTCTAACAAGGTATCACATGCTTCAATTGGAGTTCTAAAACTCTAGCTATAGCATTTTAATAACAACACTCCAAGGCTTCCAGCAAGCTCAAAATTCTACACTGACATCTCTTAGTGTTTTTGTGACTGCAAGCAATACACAATCTAGATTTAGATGAATTTTTTATATGTTATATTTAACATCTATATATTTAATTATATATATCATACACCTTATTTGAGTAAGAAATGAGAGAGAAATAAGTTTATTGTAAAATGGGTGGCAGTGGATGTTGTGAGTATACACAGTTTTGGACAGCTTGGGTTTTAATAAATTCTGGGCATGATTCACTGCTCAGTTTGGTCCCATATTTATGGACATCCTATGATGTAAAATGAGTGATCAAACACCTTGTTTGGTTAAGTACAGAGGGAGATATAAAAGTTTAAAGACAATCCAAAATTCAGCTCAAAACCATTCGAATAATCTCAAGAATCAAGTGATAAATATATCTAGACCTTCACCTACCTGTTGAATTCAGGGGGAGCTGCTTGAAGCATAAGCAAGATTGATTCAAGACTAAAGTTTTGAGCTTTCAAACATGCAAAGGACAAGTTGGAGATTAATTAGGATAAAATGTAAGCAAAAAGCAATTTTAATGATCCTAAAGCATTGCATTCATTCTAATTCATAAATAACTTAAAATGGTTTAATAAAAATCACAAGGCTTTCATAAAATGGTTAAGTTTCAAACATGTTTCAAAGGTCTTTTGGAAAAATGGTTTTCTTGCTGTTTTAATCGATTACAACATTGTAATAATCGATTATTTTGTTCTTCACTTACCTTGGAAAAGCGTTCATGAACATTGTCATCGATTACATATCGATTTAATCGATTATTATGCCTTTGGTTTACAGAAAACTGCCTTGTTGAATATTTTAATCGATTACCTAATGGGTAGTAATCGATTACATGCTTGTATATGTATTTAAAGATCTGCTGGGATAATCAATTACCAGTATACAGTAATCGATTACATACGCTTATCTGAAAATAGCCTCTTCCTGCTTTAATCGATTACCATAGATGGTAACCAATTACATGTTGCATTTAAACTCTAAATTTTGTAATTTTGTACTAGATAATCGATTACCTCGATTAGTAATTGATTAAACAGTGTAATTAGAAAAGGTTATGGCTCCTGCTTTAATCGATTACCATTTGTTGTAATCGATTACTCTGTTTCTATAACAAAGATGTTTTCCTGGTTTAATCGATTACCAAGGTTAGTAATCGATTACATAGTGTATTTTGAAAAAAATGGATCTTCTGCCTTAATCGATTACAAGACGGAATAATCAATTATTTCTTCTGTTGTAGAAATTCCAGAAAAGCTTATGAACATTTTAATCGATTACATTCTTGGATTAATCGATTATTAGGCGCGTATTAATCGATTAAAGCTGTTACATTTTTCTGTTATAAATAGGAAATCACTTTGCTTGATTAAAAAAAAACGTTGTATACTGATACCCATCGAGCCAAAACAGTTCTAAAAGCCTTTCTCAGTGTTTTCAAAGGATTTTTACATGTTTGCTCTATTTCTACATTGATCATGAGATTGTGAGTCAATCTTGTGCAAGATTTCATTCAAGATTAAGGGAAGCTGATTCAATTTGTTAATTCAACTTGTGTTAATCCATCATTTGCATTGTTAGTCATTGGATCATCAGGTTGTTTCTCTCCTTAATCTTTCTGTAATTTTTCGTTTTGATTTTGGATGTAATTTTTAGTCTATTGTAATTGGGATTCTTGCTTGTAAACTAGAGATAGGGTTTCTCTAGGGGTTGTGCTAAGTAGTGTTCTCAGTGGGTTTGTCTCTAAGAATCTAATAGTGTTTTAGATTTCTGTATTTTATCTAGAGTTGATAAAGGGAGACTTTGTGATTACTTGTAAGAACAGAAAATTGCAATAGTGGAACTCCATTCTAGTGTTGAGTGGAAGAAAACTGGATGTAGCTTCATAGTGTTTGAAGTGAACCAGTATAAATCTTTTGTATTTTGATTCTTATCTCTATCTTGATCATATTCTGTCAATCTTGATTGTTTGGTTTTGTTTATCAATTAAAATTTTAAGCTATTGGATACCTTAGGCTGAGCTTTTGATTGAATAAGGTTTCTTAGTTTCAAAAGTGATAAAGATCCTAAGGGAAACTCTTATTTTGTTTAAGAAATTTTTTCATTTACCAAACCTAACCAATTCACCCCCCCTCTTGGTTAAGTGTGAAGTGTTCCTATATTTTACAATTGGTATCAAGAGCTGGTTCTTGAAAGTTACTCAAGATCACTACTTTCTTTCAAATATGAATACTTCTCAAATAACCTTCCAGGAAGGTCCTTATTTAAACAGACCTCCATTGTTTGAAGGGAAGAATTTCAGTTTTTGGAAAATTAGGATGAAGATCTTTATTCAATCTAATGATCCAGGTGCTTGGAATGCAATAGAAAAAGGTCCTAGGGCATCCATCAAAATGGTTGATAATAACATGATTCCCAAAGAGTGGGATGAGATGAATGATGAAGAAAAGAGGATTGCTCAATATGATTTTAAGGCAAAGAATATGATAACTTCTGCTCTTTCTTCTAATGAATTCTTTAGAACAGTTAGATGTACCAGTGCCAAGGAGATGTGGGAGATGCTAGAGATCACTCATGAAGGAACTAAAGAAGTGAGGAGATCAAGAAAGCACTCTTTGATACATGAATATGAGATGTTCAAAATGAATCAAACTAAAAGTATTTCTCAAATCCAAACAAGATTCACACACATAGTGAACCATCTTTTGGGACTTGGAAAGAATTTTGATGTTGAAGAATTAAACATTAAAATCTTGAAGTGTCTCACTAGAGCATGGCAACCAAAAGTGACAGCTATTAAAGAATCCAAAGATTTTTCATAAATGACCATGGCTGCTCCCTTTGGTAAGTTACTTGAGTATGAATTAGAATTATCTCAACTAACCTTTGGTGAAGATGCAGATAGAAAAGGCAAAGGAATTGCACTAAAGGTTGCAGCACCTAAGGTGGAAAACGAAGAAAACTCAAGTGATGAGGAAGATGAAGAAAACATGAACTTACGTGTGACAATGTTCAGCAAGTTTCTAAAGAAGAATAAGGGCAAAAGATTCTCAAGAAATAACAAGAGCAATACCAACAACAACAGTAGCAACATCAAGAAGGTTGGCAATAACTTCACATGCTTTGAATGTGGGCAACCTGGCCACATAAAGTCAGAATGTTCAATCTACTTGAAGAAACAACAAAGTGACAGCAAAGGCAAGAGAGAAGCAAAGCCAAGAAGAGCCTATATTGCTTGCGAGGACAATGATTCTACAACTTCCGAATCCTCCACTGAATTAGAGGAAGCTAACATGTGCCTTACTTCAATTATCAATGAAGGGAATGATGGTCTCTTAGAAGAAGAAGATGAGGTAACCTCTGAACTTGATCAAGCTATTTTTGCTTTTCAAAAGATGCATTAAGAGGCTAAAAAGCTTGCTAAATCCAACAATAAGCTTAAGAAAAATATTGAAAATCATCTTGCAAAAATAATGGAATTACAAACTGAAGTTTGTAACTTGAAGGAAGAAAATGAAAAACTTACTTCAAGCTATAAATCAAGTGGTTGTATTTGTGCCTCTTCCTCTACAACTATTGACAAATATGAAATGCTGTAAAAAGTTTTTGATGAGTATAGATTTAATCAAGAAGAGAAATATATGCAGATTGTTTCAAAGAACAATGAGTTGATTGATATCTTGGAAAAACTCAACAAAGGAAAATGTGATTTAAATGATATGTTGAGTGCTCAAAAATAGTTTGGTGACACTTCTGGATAGGGGTACAAAAAGAGTTTTAAAAAGGTTCAAAAGACAACATTTGTGCCTCTAAAACACAAGAAGAAGAAGAAACCAAGATTCAATCAAAATAGGTTCTTTAGAAATTCATATAAAGTTGTTATTTGTCAGTATTGTATGGAGAGAGGACACACATCTTACCAATGTTTTGCAAGAAGATTCTATGTACCAAATGGTGAGTGTATTTGGGTAGAAAAGAAAAAGCAAGCAACTAATCCCTTTCGACCCAACCTCAATTGGGTACCTCCTCCTATGAAGTGATTTGTTCTTTTTGTAGGTATGTCTTAGAGCAAGCTCTTCCTTATGGTATCTTGAGAGTGGCTGCTCAAGACATATGACAGGTGACAAGTCCTTACTCACAAATCTTACACTTAAAGATGTGGGTTGTGTTACTTATGGAGACAACAATAAAGGAAAGATAATAGGTGAAGGAAATATTGGTGACAGCTTGAACACAAAAATCAGTAATGTACTCTATGATGAAGGCTTGAAGCATAATCTACTAAGCATAAGCCAACTATGTGGCAAAGGTTTTAAAATCTCTTTTAATCAAGATTGCTGCATGGTATGTGATGGTAAAAGTGGAGAAGTAATCCACATTGGCAAAAGAAAAGGAAACATTTATTTGCTTTCTATAGACCATGCATTCTTCCACAAGACTACATGCTTAATGAGTAAGTTAGATGAAACTTGGTTGTGGCATAGGAGAGCTAGTCACATTAACATGCACCATATGAATAACCTTATTAAAAAGGACTTAGTAATTGGCTTACTGAAACTCAAATTTGAAAAGGACAAACTTTGTGATGCATGTCAAAAGGGGAAATAAACCAAAATCTCTTTTCAAAGTAAAAATATTGTTTCCACCTCTAGACCACTTGAATTACTGCACATTGATTTGTTTGATCCTTCTAGAACCATGAGTTTAGGTGGTAATTACTATGGACTTGTTATTGTTGATGATTACTCTAGATTTACTTGGACTTTGTTTTTGAAATCCAAGAGTGATGCTTCCATGCTTTTAGAAAATTGGCCAAACTAGTTCAAAATGAGAAAGGTTATAAAATTATCTCAATTAGAAGTGACCATGGTGGAGAATTCCAAAATGAGCATTTTGAAAAATTCTGTGAAGAAAATGGAATTAACCATAAATTTTTAGCTCCAAGAACACCCCAACAAAATGGTGTTGTGGAGAGGAAAACAGTTCACTTGAAGAAGGTGCTAAAACACTTCTATATGAGACAAATTTACCAAAGTATTTTTGGACTGATGCAGTAAGCACTGTTTGTTATACTTTAAATAGATTACTCATAAGACCCATTTTGAAGAAAACACCTTATGAGTTATACAAAGGAAGAAAGCCCAATATTTCTCATTTAAGAACTTTTGGCTGCAAGTGTTTTGTTTTAAATAATGGGAAAGAATCACTAGGAAAGTTTGATGCAAAGGCTGATAAAGCTATATTTCTTGGATATTCATTACAAAGTAAAGCATATAGAGTTTTCAACAAAAGAACCATGTGCATGGAAGAATCTGTTCATGTAATTTATGATGAATCTAACCCCTCAAAAGAAGAAGAAGATTGTGATGTAGATGCAGGTCAATTGGAAGAAAATGTCCAGCTAGAGAAATTATCTATCAATGAGAGAAGTGAACCTAGTTCTAAAGCAATTCCATCAACTTCCAATCAAGAGCCAAAAGAGTGGAGAACTACAAAAGACCTGTCACTAGACAATATTATTGGAGAAGTTTCAAAGAGAGTCTTTACTAGATCTTCTCTTAGAAATTTATGTTGTGATATGGCTTTTGTATCTCAAATTAAACCTAAAGATATTAACCATGCCTTACAAGATGAACATTGGATACATACCATGCATGATGAACTGAATCAATTCAAAAGAAATGAAGTTTGAGAACTTGTTCCTAAACCATCATCAATTAAGCCTATTGGTACAAAGTGGGTTTTTAGGAACAAACTTGATGAAAGTGGAATCATAGTAAGAAACAAGGCTAGATTGGTTGCTAAAGGTTACAACCAAGAGGAAGGCATTGACTATGAGGATCATATTATCTATGATTTTTGAACTACTGTAATCGATTACAGCTAAGTGGTAATCGATTATTCTCTTATTTCTGAGAAATTGTTATTCCTGGAATGATCGATTAGAGGAAAATGGTAATCGATAACCTTTCAGTTTCTCTTTATTTCAGTTTTTAAAACTTCCTGGAATAATCGATTACACGAGCTCTGATACTTGTTTGGATTTCTATTTTGACTGATATAATCGATTACAGAGGCATATAATCGATTACACATCATCTTCAACCTCTAAATGCTTGTAAAATAATCTATTACCTTATGGGATAATCGATTACTATGTGTTAATTTTTTTCTAAATGTATGAAATAATCGATTACATTCTATTTTTAATCGATTATTTAAGCTGTTATTTGATTTCTGACAATTTTTTCTGGGTTTGGTAACTGCCCAATCCAATCAATTTCGTATTTAATCATCATTGATTTGTGTTAACTGACTCTAACAGCTATATTTTTGAATAATTTGAATGTTGGTGATTGATTTTTGTCTATAAATACATGCTTTGCATCAATACTTGTCTTTGCACCAATATCTCTATCTTCTCTTGCTCTCTTTCTGTCTTAGCCCTCTGTATGTGTAACTTTTAGTTGTGTTCTTACTCTCTACTCAAAATGTCTACACCAAAATGTATTAGGACTGGTAAGAGAAAAGTAGGGGAGTCTTCATCTAACCTATAGCCTTAACCACCCCCAAATAGGTTGGACATTTGGTTCAACAAAGAATTTGACAAAATGAACTATTTGCAGTTCCATGCAACCAAGCCCATTAGTTCACCTAAGTATCTTAGCCTTGACTGGTTCATAAAGGAAGAATTTCTATTTCCTGACTTGGTAAAGGTTTTCTATACCTGTGCCAAAGGGTCTATGAATGGGAACCTCAAGTCTGTTGTCAAGGGAGTTGAGATGAAAATAACTCCTAAAATATGGGAAACAATTGCTGGAGTAGTGTGTGAGGGGGAGAGAAAATTTGAAGAGAACCCTGAGGGTTATAATAAGATGGATACCTATAGAGGTATGCTAACTGACCCCAATATGCAACTAAGGAATAGGTTGGGAACTGGCCCAATGACCCCTGAGGACAGGCTGCTCCATTATATCATCACCTATGTCCTTACTCCAAGGGCAACAAACCAATTTGAGTCCCTCATGCTGGAAAAGATGAATGGGCTTCTCAGCATGCGTCATGAATTTAGGGCTGAGACTCAAAACTCTTTTAGGGATATCAATGCTAGGCTAGATATTATTGTAGCCACTCTTAAAGTGGATGAATCTGAAGATTTTTAGTCTTTGTTTTATTTAGTTTATGAACTCTATTTTTTTTTTATAATTTTAATGCCTTTTGGTTTTATTTTGTAATCATCTCCCAAATATTAATGAAATGCTAAGTTTCTAGTTACTCATATCCGCTGTGCTTTGCCATTTTTTGACTTTAACAAGCCAAATAGGGGAAGAAAAAAATTGATTCTAGTAATGCTCTGCATACACCTCTGTTTGCCCCTATTTTCGTGCACATTTTTTGGCTAAAAATTGGTCTGAATGGTTTGTGTAATTTAGGGGGGAGATAACTATTAAAAATGATTGCATTAAGTCAATAAATCATGTGAATGAATGCTAAGTAAATCTCAGATGCTTTTAACACTTGTTCTTGCAAAGGTATTGAATTCTTTTTCAGGTTTGAAAAAAATCAAATAAGTGCTAAGTTGGTCCCTCAAATTAATCTCAAGACTCACTGCTAATCAATTAAAGATTTGGCATATTTAAAGCCATAAAGGGAGAGATTGTTGAATTCAGGGGGAGCTGCTTGAAGCATAAGCAAGATTGATTCAAGTCTAAAGTTTTGTGCTTTCAAACGTTCAAAGGACAACTTGGAGATTAATTAGGATAAAATGTAAGAGAAAAGCAATTCTGATGATCCTAAAGCATTGCTTTCATTCTAATTCATAAATAACTTCAAATGGTTTAATAAAAATCATAAGGCTTTCATAAAATGGTTAAGTTTCAAACATGTTTCAAAGGTTTTTTGGAAAAATGATTTTCTTGCTATTTTAATCGATTACAACATAGTAATAATCGATTATTTTGTTCTTCACTTACCTTGGAAAAGCTTTCATGAACATTGTAATCGATTACATATCGGTTTAATCGATTATTATACCTTTGGTTTCTAGAAAATTGCCTTGTTGAACATTTTAATCGATTACCAAATGGGTAGTAATCGGTTACATGCTTGTATATGTATTTAAAGATCTGCTGGGATAATCAATTACCAGTATATATTTATCGATTACATAGGCTTATCTGAAAATAGCCTCTTCCTGCTTTAATCAATTACTATATATGGTAACCGATTACATGTTGTGTTTAAACTCTAAATTTTGTACTAGATAATCGATTACCTCGATTAGTAATCGATTACACAATGTAATTAGAAAAGACTATGGCTCCCGCTTTAATCGATTACCATTTCTAGTAATCAATTACTCTGTTTCTATGACTAATATGTTTTCATGGTTTAATCGATTACCAAGGTTAGTAATCGATTACATAGTGTATTTTGAAAAAAATGGATCTTCTATCTTAATCGATTACAAGACAGAATAATCAATTATTTGTTCTGTTGTAGAAATTCCAGAAAAGCTTATGAACATTTTAATCGATTACATTCCTGGATTAATCGATTATTAGGCGCGTATTAATCGATTAAAGCTGTTACGTTTTTCTGTTATAAATAGGAAATCACTTTGCTTGATTTAAAAAAAAAACGTTGTATACTAATACCCATCGAGCCAAAATAGTTCTAAAAGCCTTTCTCAGTGTTTTCAAAGGATTTTTACATGCTTGCTCTATTTCTACATTGATCATGAGATTGAGTCAATCTTGAGCAAGATTTCATTCAAGGTTAAGGGAAGCTGATTCAATTTGTTAATTCAACATGTGTTAATTCATCATTTGCATTGTTAATCATTGGGTCATCAGGTTGTTTCTCTCCTTAATCTTTCTGTAATTTTTTGTTTTGATTTTGGATGTAATTTTTAGTCTATTGTAATTGGGATTATTGCTTGTAAACTAGAGATAGGGTTTTTTCTAGGGGTTGTGCTGAGTAGTGTTCTCAGTGGGTTTGTCTCTAAGAATCTAATATTGTTTTAGATTTCCGTACTTTATCTAGAGTTGATAAAGGGAGACTTTGTAATTACTTGTAAGAACAGAAAATTGCAATAGTGGAACTCCATTCTAGTCTTGAGTGGAAGAAAACTGGATGTAGCTTCATAGTGTTTGAAGTGAACCAGTATAAATCTTTTGTGTTTTGATTCTTATCTCTATCTTGATCATATTCTGTCAATCTTGATTGTTTGGTTTTGTTTATCAATTAAAATTTTGAGCTATTGGATATCTTGGGCTGAGCATTTGATTGAATAAGGTTTCTTGATGTCAAAAGTGATAAAGATCCTAAGGGAAACTCTGATTTTGTTTAAGAATTTTTTATTTACCAAACCTAACCAATTCGCCCCCCCTCTTGGTTAAGTGTGAAGTGTTCCTATATTTTACACTACCTTGATGTTACTTGAACTCTTTCACTCATTTCTTGAAGCAAAGTTGTATAAAAGATCTTCAAGAAAACAAGATATTAAACTTCCACGTGCCGTCAAGCTTAAGACTAAGATACGCCAAAATACCATTCAAATAATCTCAAGAATCAAGTGATAAATAAACCTAAACCAACACCTACTGTAACACCCCAATATTCTATTTATTTAATATGGATTGGAAGAAATATTTTTGGATGATTAAAAAAAAAAATTACATTCACTAGTTCTTAAGATTTTTAGGATTTAATGAATATTTTGAAGTAAAATTCAATTTAAGTTATTCTACTTCCTAGAAAATCCTAAGAAAATGATGAGCATAATCTTGGGAATTTTCTTGTTATTATAGGCTAAATAGACTTAGTGATTAAGATAGTTTAGTAATTTTGGGCAAAGTAAAACAACAAGAAAAC
>PYAF01001071.1:76781-99538 GCA_007407185.1 Glycine tomentella | reverse complement strand
TTCGGGCCTTCCACGCGACTCGCGTGGATCCCAAGTGACTCGCGTGGAGCCCCAGTGAAAAACCATGCTTTCTGGACCACTTCCCACGCGACTCACGTGGATCTTCACGCGACTCGCGTGGCATGGCAGAACCATCTGCCCTGTATAACACATATGGCGCGTGTCGCGCCACCCTTCAAGTGGGTCGCGCCATATGCCAAAACAGCCATAAAACTTGCATTTTTAAGCACCTTTCACCGGCTTTCTAACCTGAATCCCCGCGCTATCGCGCGGGGTTAAGCGCCGAAAAAGAAAAAGGATAAGGGTCCTTACATTTACCAACAATTAGTAATCGATTACATAGGCTAAATAGGAAATATCATCTCTCTGTCTTAATCGATTACCACAGATAGTAATCGATTACATTATATGCCTATGATTAACATGTTTTGCTGCATTAATCAATTACCAAAGGTAGTAATCGATTACATAGTACAATTGTTTTATGAAGCTTCTTGGCTTAATCGATTACCATGATCTATAATCGATTACATAGTGTATTTCAAAAATAGGAGCTTGCTGTCTTAATCGATTACCAGACGGGATAATTGATTATTCTGTTCGTTGCTCAAACCCAGAACATCTATTGAACAGTTTAGTCGATTACGGTCTTGAAATAATCGATTACATATTCAAATTAATCGATTACAGGAGCGTATGTAATCGATTACTGACAGTTAGAAAGCTTATTATAAATAGAATCCATGCTCAGCTCTTTTTTTAACAACTTGATCAATTCGTATACTGAGCATTCTAAGACTTTCTAAACATTCTTGTAGTGATTTTACTGGGTTCATTGAGTTCTTGCTTTCACAAAACACTTATGGGATTTTGAGGGATTAGTGAAGCAAGATTTTCTTTTTCAAAGCTTGAGGAAAGTAATGTTCTAAGGTTGAAATCATTCTTCTACCTGGTGAAATCATTCATATGCATATTGTTCATTGGATCATCAGGAGACTTTTTTCCTTAATCTTTGAAGTTGTAATTTTGTTTTGAATTTTGGTTTTTTGGTTTGTCTATTGTAACTGGGTTTCTTGCTTGTAATCTAGAGATAAGGTTTCTCTAGGGGATTTGCTGAGTAGTGTTCTCAGTGGGTTGTCTCTAAGAATCTAATAGTGTTTTAGATTTCTGAACTTTATCTAGGGTTGATAAAGAGGGGCTTTGTAATAACTTGTAAGAACTGAAATTTACAATAGTGGAACTCCATTCTAGTGTTGAGTGGAAGAAAACTACATGTAGCTTCATAGTATTTGAAGTGAACCAGTATAAATCTTTGTGTGTTGCTCATATTCTTCTTATTTGCTATATTTTATCTTTCTTGTTTGTGAGTTCTTGTTATCAACCAAGTTCTTAAGCTATTACATATCTTGGGTTAAACATTAGATTGAATAAAGGTTCTTGGTTTCAAAAGTGATAAAGATCCAAAAGGGCAAAACTCTGATTTTGATCAAGAAAATTTTTAAATTACCAAGCCTAACCAATTCACCCCCCCTTTTGGTTAAGTGTGAAGTGTTCCCATATTTTACATTCTAACGCTCTGAATCAATATCTTGAAAACTTCTTTTATTTAACACATTTTCACTAAAAAACAAAACTCAGAAATCTTGATCTTCACAAGATGTATTATTCACTAGGAAATTAGTCTCTTGAACACTTAGAAAGCTCGGTGTCTTTTGGGTAAGTAACTCATATTTTTTGAATATTTCGTACAAGGTCTATTTATAAAGAGCTGACCCACAAAGCTTTATAAAAAACTGATTTAATTGATAATAATCGATTAATCCGCTGGTGTAATCGATTATTTTGCCATATGTAATTGATTAAAATAACTAAATAATCGATTAAATTGTTCCTCAGTTTTCTGGAAAAAGTTTATGAACAAAATAATCGATTATTACACAATGTAATCAATTAAAGCAGTAAAGCATAGTTTTCTAATAAGCATGTGTCATCGATTACGATTAATAGTAATCGATTAAAGCAGCAATGTATGATTTTCCAGAATGCACTATGTAATCGATTAAACCAATCTTGTAATCGATTAAAGTGTTCTTCATGGCTTTTCCAGATTTAGAACAAAAGCATTTAATCGATTAAAACACTGTGTAATCGATTAAAACAATAAGTTTTCATTTTTCCAAACACTTAACCATGAGAACTTGAATTCTTGTAAAATCACTTGAGCAGTTTTAGTTTATCAATTAAAAACATGTATGCATGAGGATGAGAATGCAAATACAATGAAAGATCACAAGGTAATGCACTTGAGCCTCTTAGACAAATTACAAATGCCTTTAAACTTGATTGGGCATGTAAAAAGCAAAAACTCCAAGCCATCCTTGCTTCAATCTACTTGCAGCTTCCTTTAAATCCAACAATCTCCCCCTTTTTGGCTTTGAGCATGCCAAATATCAATTGTCCATTTGTCTATCTTTTGATTGCATTTGAGGGATGAAGGATAAGAAAATTTTACTTGATATCCTGAAATCAAAATCAGATTTTTGCAAGAACAAGCATAAGCACAAGTCATTCCTTAAAGATGCTCCCTCTGACTTGGGTAGATTTCTAAGTATTTCTCCCCCTACAATTATTACAATTATTTCTCCCCATTTAAACAAACATAGTTATTTCTCATTTCTCCCCCTTTATGACATGATAATTGACATGATAAGTACAATTATTTCTCTCCCTATTTGGCTTATCAAAGACAAAAAAATGCTTATAGAAAGAACAAGGAGAATAAAAGGAGAGAATAGTACTTGTATTAATGGAAACAGCAAGAAGTACATTAATCAAATGAAATACAAAACCAGGTAAACAAAGCATAACATAATCAACAAATAGCAAGAAAACACAACAACCTAAGCTAGTTTATCAAAGTCATCATAGACAAGCCTAGCCTCTATGTTTTCTAGTCTAGATTTAATCTCTTCCATAGATGAATTTGTCTCAGCCCTGTGCTCATGATGTAGAGACAGTAGAGCATCCATCTTTTGAATCATGAGAGATTCAAAAGGACTGTAGGATGGTTGAGCAGGGCATTCAACTTCTTCTTCTTCATCAGCTTCCTCTTCACCACCAGCAGAAGGGATTTGTTGTCTAGCCATCTGCCATCCATAGGGAGTTTTGACCATCCCATGCTTGTTAAGATGTTTCTCTTTAATGAGGCTATTGTTGTAGTTTGTGTTGTCAACAACCTCATTAGTTACATCTACATTGAAGTAGTCAATGAATCTAGACACTAAAACAACATATGGAAATGGATAATTCACCAATCTTTTGGATTTCAACATAGTTTCCTCAAGGATGAGGATCTAGTTCATATGAATGGAATTCTTCATACCATACACAAGTTGTATGTCTTCATCTGTGGCTTGTGCATGATTTATGGACATAGGGGTCAAGATGTAGGTGATGATATAATGAAGAAGTCTATGTTCATGAGTCATAGGACCAGTACTAAGCCTCAGCTTCAGCCTCATTTAAGGGTCAAGAAGCATCCCTCTATAGTTTTAACCCTATAGTAACCCTCAGCCTCCTCCTCAAATTTCCTTTCACCTACAAAGGAAATGTCAGGAAGTTCTTGCCAGACCTCAGGAGTGATTTCCATGGCCACTCCATTAACTTGAGATGGAGTATGCTCATCATCATGCTTCGTCCATGTAGGTTCTGAAAACAGTATGAACACACACAATAACCAAGAGGGGGGGGGGGTTTGATAAGTGCCATATTTAAGTTAATTCCAAGAATATAATGTTGGTACTTATCTTTTGATTTAGTAAATTGCTTATAAATTTGCCCTAATCCTATTTGTTTTGTAGTTGGAACACATATAAAGGGTATTGTTTGCATTTTGGAAGATTAGTCCAATCAAATTCAGTATTTTGATAGGTATCAAGTGTATCAAAGCATCCAAAGCAAGCAAGACAAGCATAAAAGGGCAAAAAGGTCAAAATAGGAAGTCTTTTGAAGCAAACTCGCCCAGGCTAGCATCTTTCTTCAGCATTAAGTCTTTAACTCGCTTGGGCGAGTGAAACAAGTGTATTTGGCTCTCCTGGGCAAATGGAGGTTTCCAAAATTATGTTTTAACTCACCCAGGTGAGTGAAACAAGGCAAAAACACTCGCTTGGGAGAGTGGACCTAAGCTGGTAACCAATTCCTATAAATAGCCATGCAAAATGGAGGAAAAGGGATGATTTTGGAGAGAAGAATGTGAGAAACACCTTGGAGCCTTAGAGAGAGGTGAGAGAAGAGAGAAAATGAGTGGAAACTTTGCAGAAACTGGCTGAGGATCGCCACCTTCGTCATGTCTTCTGTTGATCTCTTGCTCTACATCATGATCGGGTAGTTTCTCCTAAGGATTGGATGTAATATTCTTACCCTTATGTATCTCTTTTGATATTTGATATATGCATGAATCTTTTCTACTCATTCTGGTAATTTTATTCTGTTTTTAATGCTTGATTCTACTTGATCACTAGTTTCATGAAATTAGATTCTAAGCTTGACTGGAAAGTGCCCTTAGGATTTGAACTGAATGATTTTACACATTACGTTATGTTGTTAGGAATAGAGCATAACGTTTTGATTGCAAATAGCACGCTATTATGATTGTAATGCTGGGTTATTTACTTCATATGCGAGGGATCGATATTTGGTAAATATCCTTAGGATTCTCTAATGCGAGGGATTGATTTGGGATAAATTAATGTGTGCATTCGTAATGTTAAAGAATGGTTCATACATATTTATGTTAATTGGATACTGAGGGTACGAATGATGAAACCCAATCCTACATTCTCATAAATTAATTAAATTCATTTTATTAGTACTTTTTCGTAATTTTTCGTTATTTCCAGAAACTCATGAAATTCCGCTTATACTTATTGTACATAACTATTAAATTTTATTTGGATTAACTGAGTAACTCAAGTCCCTGTGGAGACGATCTTTTATAAATTCTGTAACCTGCAGTGACAATTGGTATGCTTGCCAAGAGTCTAACAGGGTTGAATTGGTTAAAACATGGTCTTTTAAAAATCTTTAAAGAATCAGAGATCACAATTGAATCAAGAATGCTCCAACCTCTCAAATCACTTATCTCAAGAAAACAATAACAAAAATTTCACTTGTTGAATAAGAAAGATAGCACCAAAGAATCACAGATTAAGACAATAAGAAAAGATTAAAGGAAGTAGTCAACACAATGGTTTATACTGGTTCACTTCTCACCTTGAGAAGTTACATCCAGTTCTTCCAATCACAATGGTTAGAGTTCCACTAATAACAAAAATATTCTTACAATCTTTTTACGCAATCACTCTTAATCAAACGCATATTAAGAACGAGACTTCTAACACCTTAGAATCTCTGTGATCCAAGACATAGAGATCACCCACCTCTACTTTTATCCCCTAGGAACACCTATCCTAGTAAAGCTCTAAGAAATCCTATGTTATTAATACAAAAAAAAAAGTACTCAAAAGAATACAAAGCAAAGTGTAAAGAAAGAAACCACCTTTGATCCAGTAAATGAAATATGCAAATGATTTAGACTTGGATTGAAAGATGGAAGAAGTTGTTTCAGAACCTTCTCTACAAAACTTCTTTTGAAAGCTTGCCCAAGAAGAAACTCTCTTTTGAAATCTTTGAATCTTGAGGATTTCGGGACTTTAACAGAGTTAAGCACTAGAAACCCTTTTTTGCATAGAAAACTTATGAATGAACTTTGTAATTTCGTTTTTTTTTTCAAAACACCCAACAATTATTTATAGAAACGAGTCTGTAATTGTCAGTAATCAATTAAAACACTAATGTAATCGATTAATTTTACTTATGTAATCGATTATTAATACATTCAATCGATCAAAGTGTTCTTGAGCTTTCTGAAAAAGATATATGAACAAAGTAATCGATTAAATCATCATGTAATCGATTATCACAGACAATCTTGTTTCCAAAAACATGCCAAGTAATCGATTACCACGAATCGTAATCGATTAACTCAGGAAGACTTTTTTGTGAGTTTGTGAAGTGCAATGGATTACCATTTTATTGTAATCGATTAAAGTGTTCTTGAAAGCTTAAGTAATAGATTACCATAAGTTTGTAATTGATTAAAGCAGAGAAAAAAGTTTATCCAAAACCTTAAACTTTGAACACTTTGGCTTTTATGCAATCTTGTAAACCATTTGTTTCAGAAAAGCTTTTTCAATAAGACTTATGCTGATGTATGGCTGAACTCATTAGCCATGAATTTCCCAAATCTACCTTGAAATGAAACCTAATCTTCAAGAATCTTCAAGAACTCTAAGCTTTCAGCACTTTCACAAAAATATGGTTGTTTAGAAGCTTTTGTTTTCAGCAATGGAAGGTGGAATAAAGGTAAGGGATGAAGGTGGATGGAACCATGGAAAAGCTTTCCAATAAGCATAGGAAGAATCGCCACAATAGAATTGAGAAGCCATTGATAAGACCCAAGAAGTTCTTACACAAGAACAAGAGAGAAACTCCCACAAGCAAACTCTGCTTTTCATTAATCTCAGAAAATTCGAAGTATCTTTACGTTCAATCTTAACAACTTATATAGAAAAAATGAAAATAACTAAATGTAATCTATTATTTCGTCCATGTAATCAATTATTTTGTTCATGTAATCGATTAATGATTCATGCAATCGATTATTTTGTTCTCGATCTTTCTGGAAACAGATGTATGAACAAAGTAATCGATTATTTCGTTATGTAATCGATTAACACAGAGGTTTTCCATTTTTTTTCAAAGTGTTGTGCAATCGATTACAGACAAATGGTAATCGATTAAATCAGTCAATACTTGTTTCTGTGTGAAACTGATTTGCTAGTAATCGATTACAGACTAAAGGTAATCGATTAACATAGACAATAATTTTTCTGTGTTTGTACTGGAATGTTTCTAACAAGTGCTGGAATTTATTGAATTAAATTGGACTCAAGACATCAAAATCCAGCCCTTGTCATTCTTGAGTTGGTGTGCTTCTTCATGCTTGTCTTAGTTAGCTTGGATGTTGTAACATCCTTCCAATTACTATATTATGCCTAGGTCATAATATGTAACTAGAAGATGTTAACTTTTCTAACGTAAAATTTTTAACCAAAATTGATTAAGAAAAA
The DNA here is from genome assembly GCA_007407185.1 of Glycine tomentella. Taxonomy (NCBI): domain Eukaryota; kingdom Viridiplantae; phylum Streptophyta; class Magnoliopsida; order Fabales; family Fabaceae; genus Glycine; species Glycine tomentella. The sequence continues at coordinate 92,348 of PYAF01001071.1, read as the reverse complement.
CTTATCTCCATATTAGAAAATTACGCTTATATTGAGCTTGTAGAGACTTTTTGGTCTCTTTAATAAATTACAACTTAGTAATAACTTGTAAATAATATTTCCTACAATAATAGTAATGTCCATATATTACAAAGCATATAACAAAATACTACAAGTCCACAACATTAAAAGAAATCTTCCAACTTGTCTTCACTCTGTAGCTCCTCCTTTTGATATCTCCTCCTTTTGATTTACCTGTCTGGAATGACACGGGAACATACTAAAACAATGAGAATTCCAAAGAATTCCTAGTAGGTGAAAATTTGCTTATCATACAGTGTCATCGTCATCATTCCAGCTACTTCAGTTTATTAAGAAAAACATGTGAACAATTATAGTTGATTTTTAATTTCATAAACATATAACCCGAAGTAGATTCATTTTATTCACAAACACTTAAAAATAAACTCATACTTCATCATTAATGCAAGCATCATTTTCAATCATGCCAATGCATAACTTACCTTTGTTATTTTTCCTCTTTAATACCCTAAACTAGACAATGAGCTCATTACTAGACTTAGGTTGCTCCCGCAGAGTCGTGCTCATCTCAACTGTATCACCCTTTGGGGTCCCATAGGGTCGTGCTCAACTTAACTGTATCACCCTTGGGTCAATATGTGTTTCCCATAGGGTCGTGCTCGGCTTAACCGTATCACCCATTGGGTACCATCAGGGTCGTGCTCAGCTTAACTGTATCACCCTTCAGGTATTATCTTTCTTTAGTCTTTCCCTCAGGGTCGTGCTCGGCTTAACCGTATCACCCTTTGGGCACCATCAGGGTCGTGCTCAGCTTAATTGTATCCACCTTCAGGTCTTATCTTTTTATCTTTCTTAATGCACATGACATGCTCAATGACATGCAAAAGCTACATAACTCATGTCATACAATTATGCCACAAAACATCAAGATTTCATCATCACAAAGAAAATCATAACAAAGAACATAACAACAAAATTTCTTACTACATATGATTCGGTTCCTCCTATAGTCTATACTCATCTAACAGTCATTAAATTCCCATCTTTTAGTATGTTAAAATAGACTTTCTAAGATTTCTAAAAAGATATCACATGCCTCACTTGGAGTTATAAAACTCTAGATATAATATTTTACAAATAGAACTTCAAATCTACCATCAGTCTCAAAATTCCACACTAACATCTCCTAGAGTTTTCACAATTTCAATCAGTAAAAAATCTAGTTTTATCTAAAATTTTATATGTTATAGTTAACATTTATATATTTAATTCCATATATCATACACCTAATTTGAATAAGAAATGAGAGAGAAATAAATTTTTCAAAACAGATGGTAGAAGCTATTTGAGTGTGGACAGTTTCGGACAGCCTGAGCTAAAATAATTTCTCGGCATGATTCACTAATTATTTTAGTCCCATATTTTATGACAATATAGAGGGCATCCTAAGCTTTAAAATGAGTGGTCAAACACCTTGTTTGGTTAAGTATAGAGGGAGATATGAAAATTTCAAAACAGTCCAAAATTCAGCTTACAACCATACGAATTATCTCAAGAATCAAATGATAAATGAAACTAACTTTCACCTACCTCAAACAAGTTTGCTTCCAATTCCTCCAAGTATTTGGCTGCACCTTAAGGTCTTGAAAGAATGAAAGGCTTGTCGAATATTTGATGCTTTGGAAAGGAAAGGATGAAAATGAAATGAAAGAGATGAGAGAGATTCACGTGAAGGTGTAGTAGGATGAAGTCTTGAGAATGACTTCCACTTAAGGCCTCCCTTCCACCCTTTATATAGTAGTTGCAAAATAATTTAATATTTAAGGACATAATTTCCCTTCTTAGCTTAGTTTCATTCATTTAGTTCCATCCTAACTTAGTTTCTTTCCATCCCATTATATTCTAACTAGCTTCATTATTATTCTTTTACTTTATACAATAAAAATCTTCTAAGTTATTATGTTGCTTATAAGTGTCCTACCACTTGTCTTCATCATAAGGCTTTTCTTTACAAGTGTGCTACTTACTTGGCATGGCCTTTACAAGTGTCCCACCACTTGTCCAATTCATGAAGTTTCTCCTATCTTCTCCATGCTTCACGTGACCACTAGAGAAAGGAACAGAAATTTTTGCTTCATTTCATGTTACCTTGTATCCATATTCTTCAAGGCATGACACCTTTCTTCCAAATGTCCTCTTACTTGACATGTTCATGAAGTTTCTCTCTTCTTCTAGCTTATCCACATGGACAACAAAGAAGGAGGAGAGAATTTACTTTCTTTCATGGTACTTTGTATAAATAATTTCCAAAGCATGATGGCTTCTTATCCCTTCATCAATGGTGTCTTACAAGTGACTAGATGTTTCTTAAGCCTTCATAATTGTATCTTATCATTTTAATTTATAAAGCTTAAGATATTTTTCTATTTATCATGTTTTCATTTTCTTAAAGAGAAGAAAATTATGTGGTTTTCCTTGTATCCACATGTCACCTTTTATGAAGAAGAAGAATTCAATTTAAAGATAGCTTCACACATGACATTCCTTAAAAGGAAGTAAAGTTAAATTTGAACTCTTCTATCTAAAGATAATATTGAATAATAGACTTCTAGAGTTTTCCAGAAACTGACTTCAAATACAGTATAAATTGTCCACAAGCAGTCTATACAGAGTGTCATACAGACTTTACATACAAGATTGTTCTTATCTTAATTCTGATTGGTCCATACTACTTTTGACCATCAAAATTACTAAACCATTTTATTAAATAAGTCTATTCATCCTATAATTAAGAGAAAATTCCTCAGATCCTACTTATCATTTTTCCATATTTTTCTGATGCTTGAATTCTTTTGAATAAAGTTTCAAGGTTATTACCTTAAAAATTCATAGAAATTCTATTATAAGTTTTTCTATCACAAAAGTATTTTGGTAATTTTGTCATCCTAGGGTACTTTGTAATTTCATCAAACTTTCACAAAATATCTAAGGGTGTCTTGGTAGTTTGTCACTCACTCCAGGGGCATTATTGTAACTTTCACTTCAAAATATCTAATCAAAATATCCAAGGGCATTTTGGTAATTTGTCACTTACTTCAGGGGCATTTTTTGTAATTTCCACCTCAAGGGTAATATGGTAATTCTCCTTTAATAATTTTTTTCTGTAATTTCTCTTTTTATCTCTAACTAACATATTTAAATTTTTGGGATGTTACAAATGTGGTCTTGAAGTGCTTGAGTCCTAACTCTTGTCATTGGTCCTTTAAAGCTCACCAAAGGAAGTGCTTCAAGCTCTCCTTCTAGACCTTTAGCTTTCCATGGACCTCCATCATATGCTTTTATGAAAAGATGAATGCAAAAACTTATGAATGATGTTTATGCAATGCAATGGATCATAGGATGGCTTACTTAGACATCTAATGATTACATATGCCTTCATTTGAATGGCATGCAAAAGCTAAAACATGTCCATGCCTAAGGCCTCAGCATCTTAATCTTTTCAAGCTCCCCCCGTATCTAACAGGTTCTTGGACATTGACAGTTTCCCTTTCAATAGGTTCATAAAAAATAAACTCAAGAATATGGTGTCGTAGGTGTAGGATTACAATTAATGAATGCTAGAGGAAACCTCTGAACATCTATTAAAGGCTTCCTTGGAGCAACCCTTCTAAATCTGTCAAGATGAATAAGTGATGGAGGTGGATACGGTTGTGTAGAGGGAGCATGTTTGTGAAGGGGAGAGATAAGAGTGTCGTCCGTGGACTCACTATTTGATGATGATGAGGTTGGACCCTTGTTCCTAATGAAGGAAACTGCCTATTTCTCGTCACGAGTCTTGGGGTTGGCTTTGGTCACCCTCGTCTTGATACGTCTTGGAATAGCATAGGAGATGATAGATGCACGTGGTTCAGAGACTAGTTGGACTTTCTTAGCCTTTTTTAGGGCAGGAGCAACCAGGGCAACTACTTTCTTCTTTTAAAGGGATACTTGTACAATATCTTCATCTTCTTCATCAATCTCACTTAGGCTTTTCAACCGTTGTGGGATTGAGGTTGCAGTTGGTGCATGCACAGGGATGAACGTAGTAGTCTCATGTCTTCATTCTATGCTCCTTGGCAAGTAGCTCATCCTCTTCTTCTTCCTTTTGGGACTGTTTTCTTATCTTTTTTCTCTTCTATTGCTCAACCATAATCTTCTATATCTTTTTGGTGATACCAAAGTTGTTTAGACCTTGGTCTTCATCAGCAATGGCTTTGGCTAGCCTTTTCTGCTTTCTTTTTTTGATGGAGTCCATGTTCACAAAAGGAGCCTCCTTTTGACTTTGTTCTAAGGCAACCTTCATAGCTTTTAGTCTTGCTAAAATTTTCTTATATAGCAACAACTGAACCCTTGGCTATTAGGGTGTTCTCAGAGCCTCGTCCAACTTGTTGAAAATGTGATACACATGTTGATCCCACAATATCTTGTTTATGAGATCAGTATAATAGATATCATTTAAACCACCTAAGCCCTTCAGTTTCCTCAATATGTTGATGTAGATAGGGTGTGGAAAGTCAAAGGGGTCATTCTCCATCAAGTGAAAAAGTACAAATTTGTGGAGGTAAGACAAAGTTGTTTTGGAACCTACTTTGTGAAAAACACTCTTATTCAGAATGTTAGCCTAAATCTTTGCTTTCTTGAACATCAGATTGTACACAGTGGTTTTATGATCACTAGCCTTTTCAACATTCTCCGGTAAAGCGCCCTGGTAAAATGAGAATCATAATTCTTCTCTTGTCCCTCTTGATAGGTACCATCTTCATGTAGACACCTTGCTACCTTAGCTATAGTTTCGTTGGACAATACAACCTTGAATCCCAAAACCTTGGATGCTATCGTCTTCTTGTTGACAAACTCAGCATACCTCCAAAAGGTTTTGACGAGTTCATCGTACATAGTTTGTGGCTGATAACGACTGTTGAATCGCTACAAAACAAATAAAACTAAGATAATTATGTAACACTGGATTAACCTAGATCGACTAAGAGATACAGTCCAATTTCGTTCCTGACTTAATCCACTTGTAAACAACAGGTATCAAACAGTTTACAGACATTGGACAAAAATTGCAAAAACACAAACAAGAATTGAAGAAAAATGTAGAAACTAACAGAATTTATAAAAGATGTTGTAAAATAGATTCAAGAATATCAATCCAATTCACAAAATCAAGCAATGCAAATTATCATAGTTCTCAGATAAAGATCATATTATGAAGGTTCATTCCATATCATTAGAAGCAGTTCAATCAAACTAACTCCTAAATCAATTGAAATCACAAACAAGATTGAAATATAATCTGTTGATTCAAGAGGAGTCATGAGAAGATGGACAAGGAATCAAGCTTTGGAGTTTTGTGCTTTCAACATGCCTCATTTCAAAAGTGCCATGGAAGCTTGAAGATCAATTTGATTCTTGTAAAAGGAAAGAAGTTGTATCTGATAATCCAGTATGCATATCATTCATTTAGGATTGTTACATTGAAGGCCTAAACAAAAAGCAATTAATAATTGAGACAAATTAAAATCAAGTTTTTGGAAAAATGAAGTTTTCCTGTTTTAATCGATTACATATATGTTGGCATCGATTATTTTGTTCTTCGTGCCTTCTGGAAAAAAAATAAAGAACAATGTAATCGATTACATATCGAATTAATCGATTACCTAGGCTAAATTTGAAATCATATACCTTCTGTCTTAATCGATTACAGAAGTTCGTAATCGATTACATATCATGCCTATGACTAAAATGATTTGCTAATTTAATCGATTACATATCGGTTTAATCGATTACATAGTGCATTTGAAAGTATTGGTCTCTTTGTCTTAATCGATTACCAAATTCAGTAATCGATTACTCAGTGTATTTGGAAAATCATGAGTTCCTGTTTTAATCGATTACATGACTGGATAATCGATTATAATGTTCATAGCTTAAAACCCAGAACATATCAGAAACACTTTAATCGATTACATTCTTGAATTAATTGATTACATATGCTAAATAATCGATTACAGGAGCGTGTTTAATCGATTATTTTCAGTTAGAAAAAGCTGTTATAAATAGAACCCATTGCTCTGTGTTTTGAAGAGTTGAGAAATTTGAATTTTGAGCAATCACAAACATTCATAAGCTTTCATTAGTGAGTTTTCTGAGTTCAAAAACATCTTGGCTTCACCAAAATTCATATGGGTTTTTGATTTGATGAGTGAAGCATCATTGAGCCTCAAAGCTTAAGGAAAGGGATGCATTAAGTCTCTTATTCTGTCTATCAACTTGGTGAATCATTCATATGCATTTTGTTCATTGGATTATCAGGTGAATTCGTTCCTTATTCTTTGAGTTTGTAAATCTGTTATTTGATTTCTGTAAAGATTGGCTTATTGTAAATGGGTTTCTTGCATGATAACTAGAGATAGTGTTTCTCTAGGGGTTGCTAAGTAGTGTTCTCAGTGGGGTTGGTCTCTAAGAATCTAATAGTGTTTTAGATTCTGAACTTTATCTAGGGTTGATAAAGAGAGGCTTGTAATATCTTGTAAGAACATTAATTTGCAATAGTGGAACTCCATTCTAGTGTTGAGTGGAAGAACTGGATGTAGCTTCATAGTGTTTGAAGTGAACCTGTATAAAAATTGTGGCTGATCTTTATTCTAATCTCTTCATCTCTTTACTGCTTTGGTTTGTGAATCAAATTATTTGCACAGAAAGATTTCAGTTGTCTATTGATTTTCTTGACAGAGGAATTTGATTGAATATAAGATTCTTGGTTTCAAAACAATTTTTAAAGTGATAAAGATCCTGTGGAAACTCTGATTGTAAAATTTTTAATTACCAAGGTACAACCAATTCACCCCCCCTCTTGGTTGTATTGAAGTATTCCTATCTTTTTCATAATCCAATCAATCCATGATTAAAATTCATAATTAGGAAATAAATCTATAACCTAATTCATTTTCAATCCTAAACATATTCATAATCATGAAAATCGAAAAGAGGATTGAAGAAGAAGATGAACATTCACACAGAAATTAGAATACCAAACCAGAACTCAAATTCTCCTTGCTTAGACTGGATCCGTGGATTGATTGATTGTTTAACCTTCCATGATCATCATCAGTGGAAGCGCCACAAAATTTGTGTGAGAAAAATAGAAGAACAAAGATGAAATGAAGAAGGAAAATAAAGAACAATGAAGAACAATTGAGAGAAAAAGAGAAAAAAAGATTTTAATTCTGAAAACTTGCACAAGAAGCTAGAAATCCTATTTTTGTGCCCTTAAATAACTCCTACCTACACTAATATATAGTGATTGAATAGAATGAATGGATGGGCTCTAATTAGGCCCATCTAAACTAACTAATTATGCTAATTACATCAATCAAAACCCAAACTCATAGCCAAAACTCGAGTGCAGAGGTTCTGACTTCCAAGCCTAATTTAACCCTCAAATCGGCAGAATTAGCCCACACTTATCTCTAACAAAATTGTAGCTCTTTTCCTTAGATCTCTAGGGACTACTCATATGTTGCATTTGGAGTTCTGTGAATCCTATAGGTCCTATACAAGGAATATAGGTCAAGTAAGCACAAAATTTGAAAATAAGCAACAATTATCAATTAAGCCCAATTATTTGCCTAAGACCAAAACTCAGTTAAAGTGAGAAAATAAGAATCTAAGAGAATTCAAATAATCTAAGAAGAATAGAAAAATACTATACTAAAAACGCTTAATCAGTGGCTCATTAAAAAAATGTTTGGCACCACAAAATAGCAAAGTCTAGTTGAGCTTAAGACCTTGTTTTTCGAGTTCTTGAATGTTGAAATGTGTTCTACATGAATGAATGGTTCATTGTATGTGTGGATGGTGGTGATTTCCATGGTTGGGATAATCTTGGTAGCAGAGCTGTTTGAGGTGGCCATTGCAGAGAGTTTGAGATCTAGGGTTTGAATATCAGAGAAGAAGTTGAAGTGTTTCAGAGTAGTGAATAATGCCAAGAGTTTGGACATAAGAAGGTTTTATAAGGGGCTTTTTGGCCTTTTCAAAACTTATTAAGCCCGTTTTTCGAAACAGACTCAACAAAAAGCGTTACAAGTTTCTGTTATGAAAATGTTGTGTTTTATATAATAATAATAAATGCATGGTATGTCATCCATATATTAAACATTGTGAGTATGTATTATAGTCTATTGGACGATATATCCTTGGATGCAACAATGGACGACATATAGAGATTAAGTTATTCATTAACAGAGATCATTCTAAGTTGACTTAACAAAATCAAACTTTCTTCAATTACTAGTTTTGTAAATATGTCGGCAAGCTGATCATCAGTGTGTACGAACTGTAAGTCCACTGTCTCATTCTAAACATGATCTCTTATGAACTGATGTTTAATTTCTATATGTTTAGCTCTAAAATGCAATGTTGGATTTTTTGAAAGATTGATAGCAACTTTATTGTCACCAAAGATGAGGATTTTACTATCATAGATGTTGTAGTCATCAAGCTGATTCTTTACCAAGAGAAGTTGAGCACAACTTCTTGTTGCTAACATATATTTGACTTCAGCAGTGGACAATGCAGTTGAGCCTTGCTTTTTGCATATCCATGTTAATAAGTTGCCACCTATAAAGTGATAGCTTCCACTTGTGCTTTTTCTTTCAACTTTATCACTAGCATAATCAGCATCACAGAAGCTTGTAAGTCTAAAACTTTTTCTTCTTTGAACATAAGAACAAGATTATAAGTTCCAATTAGATATCTAAAAATATGTTTGAGTGCAGTTAGGTGAACTTATCTTGGTTCCTTTTGAAATATTGCACAAAGACAAACACTAAACATGATATCAGGCCTAGATGCAGTGAGTTAGAGCCAATCATTGCTCTATACTGAATCTGCCCACCTTTGTTGATTCCTCATCCAGTCCAAGGTATGTAGTGGGGTGCATTAAAGTCTTCATTTCTTTTGCATCACCCAGGTTGAATTTCTTCACTAATTCTTTCACATACGTGGTTTGATAAATGTAGATGTCTTTGGGTGTATGATTTATTTGTAATCTAAGAAAGAATATAAGCTCTCCCGTCATGCTCATTTCAAATTCTGTTTGCATCAACATAGAAAATTATTCACAAAGCATTTCATTAGTAACACCTAAAATGATATCGTCCAAATTTAATTGCACTAATAAAAATTGAGAATCATAGTTTTTGCCGAAGAGTGTTTACTTAACCTTTCCTCACTCAAAGTGATTCCTCAAGAGAAATGAACTTAGTTTTTCGTACCAAGCTCTAGGAGCTTGCTTGAGTCCATATAGGGCTTTGTTGAGCTTGAAAACATATTGAGGAAAGATTTCACTATCAAACCTTGGAGGATGTTCAACATAAACTTCCTCTTGGATTAAGCCATTTAGAAATGCACTTTTTAAATTCATTTGATACAACTTCATATTGCTATAAGTTGCAAATGAAATTAAGATGTGTATTGCCTCTAAAAGTGCTACAGGTGCATAAGTTTCTTTGTAGTCTATACCTTATTGTTCTGAGTATCCTTTAGAAACTAACCTTTCTTTGTTTCTCACAACCTTACCATTTTCATCCAATTTGTTGCGAATGACCCATTTCACTCCAACAACTTTCTTTCCTTTTGGTAGTTCGACTAACTTTCAAACATCATTATTTTGAAACTGATCAAGCTCTTCTTGCATTGATTTAACCCAATTGTCATCTTTCCTTGCATCATCAATGTATTTAGGTTCCATTTTAGAAATTAGTGCAATATGCTCTTGTGTTCTGAGTGAAGATCTTGTTTGAACACAATCTGTTGGATCACCAATAATTTGACTTTTTGGATGATTTCTTCTCATGATGCATCCAATGGGTTATCTTACCTCTTCTTGAACTTCTTGTTAAGTGGACGCTTATTTCTTTGAATTTTTTCTAGACAAGCTAGTTGTTATAGAGTTGTCATCTTAGGCTTGGAAGTTAGAACCCCTGCACTCAAGTTTTAGGCTACAAATTGGTGTAATTAGTAAATAGTTAGATTAGATGGGCGTAATCATGGCCCATCTTTTCCTACTGACTCAGTCACTATATTTTAGTGCAATTAGTTAGTGAAGAGACACACTTTATTTTTTGAACACAAATAGAATTTGTAGTTTTCTTTTAGAAGTTTTCATAATTAAAACATTTTCTCTCAACTGTATTGTTCGTTATTTTTCTTCTACCTTTCATCTCTGTTCTTTTATTTTTCTCATACAAATTTTGTGGCTCTTATATTGATGATGATCATGGAAGGCTAAATAATCAATCAATCTAAGGATCTAGTCCAAGCAAGGAGAATTTGAGTTCTGGTTTGGTATTCTAATTTCTATATGAATGTTCATCTTCTTCTTCTTCTTTAATCCTCTTTTTCATTTTCATGATTGTGAATATGTTTAGGATTGAAAATGAATTAGGTTATAGATTTATTTCCTAATTTTGAATTTTAATCATAGATTGTTTGAATGATATTTCAATCTTATTTGTGATTTCAATTGATTTAGGAATTAATTCGATTAAACTGCTTCTAATGATATTGAATGAACCTTCATAATATGATCATTATATGAGAACTATGATAATTTGTATTGCTTGGTTTGGTGAATGAGATTGATATTCTTGAATCTGTTTTACAACACCTTTTATCAATTTTGTTAGTTTCTACATTTTTCTTCAATTCTTGTTTGTGTTTCTGCAATTTTTGTTCATTGCCTACAAACTGTTCGATTAAAATCCCCTATTGTTTATTAGTGAATTGAAGTTGGAACCAAATTGATTGTGTCTCTGAGTCGAACTAGGTTAATCTTGTGCTATAGAATTAGTGTAGTTTAATTGTTTTGTAGCGATTCAACAATCGTTATCAAAACTGGCGCTGTTGTCGAGGATATGGTTCATTGTGTGCCAAACTAATTCACTCATAATTAGATACTAGTATAGATACCATTGATATTAGTATAATATAATTCCATCTGTCTACAAAAAAAATTCAAAAATTTAAAATTTTGTTTCTAGATAATGGATAAAAGATAGATAGATATAGATAATAAAAAATTTTAAAGTTTGTTTCTGGATAATAGAAGATAGATAGATATAGATAAAAAAAAATTTCAAAAATTAAAAATTCAAAAATTTGTTTCTAGATAATAGATAGAAGAGGATAGTTATACATAGATATAAAAAAATTCAAAACTAAAAAAAAATAGTCATTTATCGTGGTGTTTTTGAATTAAAAAAACAAAAGAAAATTAAAAAAAAAAAAGAAATTTCCAAAAATCAAAAATAATTTTAAGACATTTATTGTGGTCTTTTTGAATTTTTTTTAAAAAAATTGGGCCAGTTTTTCATTTTAATATAGATTTAACAAATATTATGAATATTGTCCTGATAGAGTCGTTGTCTGATACTGCTGTTATTTCTGTGATTTTTGTCTCCGATGAGTTGAACTGTGCATGACCAAATTCCAATCAAGTGACTTACATTCATATGATATGAGATAGATAGGACATTTCACAGATTGAGTAGAAATAATAGTAATCTAGATGAATTTGATACTGTAGTTTTAGATAGTAGTATAGTGTCTTCTGAGTCTTCTATTTTTGAGTCTATTTCTAATTTTGAACATCTTAATTCTGAAATTTTTGTTGATACAATGGATGATAAAATCGAACTCTTAAGGAATTGGCTAAACCTGGTGTTGTTTATCAACCTTGGTGTATTCAATATCCTAAGACAGAGGTTAGTTTTGAGCTAAAATCTGGACTAATCCATTTGCTTCCAAAGTTTTATGGTCTTGCAGGTGAAGATCCACATAAACATCTTAAGGAGTTTCATGTAGTGTGTTCCACCATGCGACCACATGACATTCATAAGGATTATGTCAAGATGAAGGCATTTCCATTCTCTCTGGATGGTGTGGCCAAGGACTGGTTGTACCTTCAACTAGATCCTATCAGCACTTGGATAGATATGAAGAAAATATTTTTGGAGAAATTCTTCCTTACATCCAGAACAACATGCATCCAGAAAGAAATTGGTGGTATAAGGAAGCTAGTTGGAGAGACATTATATGAGTACTGGGAGATATTCAACAAGTTGTGTGCTACCTGTCCTTACCATCAAATCAACGAGCAATTATTGATCCATTATTTTTACGAAGGCTTGATGTTGATTGATAAGTGCCATATTTCAGTCAAATTATGGTTTCAATGATGGCACTTATCTTTTGATTTCATTAACTTTGTCTATAAACTTGCCTTAAACCTAGTTGATTTGTATCTATTACTTAGATAAATGTTGTTTTTCATATTTTGGAAGATTAATTCAATCACATTTTATATTTTGATAGGTTTCGAGGACATCCGAGGTTTCCGAACAAGCAAAGCAAGCGAGAAGGGCTTAAAAGATCAAACCTAGGAGGTGTTACAAGCAAAATGGCCCAAAAACTCATCCAGGCCCAAAGCTTTCTTCAGGACTAAGTCTTTAACTTGCCCAGGCGAGCCTCCCTAGTGCAATTCACTCGCCCAGGCGAGCTTCAAGTTCCAAGATGATAAGTTAAGCTTGCCCAGACGAGCAATCAAAGGCAAATTCACCCGCCTGGGCGAGTGAAGCAGGCAAGGAGGAGAATAGGCCACGAATTTGGAGCATTCATCATGCCATTTTCTTCATTCCTTGCTTCTTAGCTAGTTCCTTAGTTAAGTAGGTTAAATATTAAGTAGTGGGAAGGTTAGGAAATTGAGAGCAGTGAGGATTAGTGTGGGGACTCTGCCGGAAAGAAGCAGTGATGGTTCATTTCATCAATTCTTCTCTTGAGGAGGTTCTCTCCATGCTTGGCTAGCTTCTCTTAAGGATTGGATGTAATCTTCTTACCCCTATGCCTTTCTTTTAATATTTATTTATGCATGAATCATTTCTATTCCTTATTGGTAGTTTCATTATGTTCTTAATGCTTGATTCTACTTGATCACTAGTTTCTTGAATTTAAATCTTAAGTGAGATTGGAAAGTAATCTTAGGGTTTGAATTGAATGATTTTACTCATTACGTTACATTGCTAGGAATAGGGCATAACGTTTTGATTGCAAATAACACACAATTATGATTATAATGCTGGGGTATTTACTTTATATGCGAGGGATCAATATTCAGTAGATATCCTTAGGATTCTCGAATACGAGGGATCGATTCGTGGTGAAATAATGTGTGCATCAATAAGGATAGAAAATGATTTTTACATGGTGAAAGTTAAATGAATACTAAAGGGTAAGAATGATGAAACCCAATCCCACTTTCTCATAAATATATTTTATTTTAATAGTTTGGTAATTTTCCGTTACTTTCGTAATCAAATGAAATTCCCCTCATCCTTATTGTACATAACTATTGAACTGTTAAGTTGTATTTGGATTAACTGAGAAGCTCAAGTCCTTGTGGAGATGATCTTATAAATTTTTGTAACTTACAACGACAAATCGATATGCTTGCCGAGAGTCTAACAAGTTTTTGGTGCCATTGCCGGGGACTTTAGTCACTCACTCAGTTCTTTCAAATTTAATTTCTCAATTGAATTTGACCTTTTCTTTGCTTCTGTTATTTTTGAATAAATTCTCTTGTGTTTTATTTACTTTCCCTAACCTCGGTACTTACAAATTATTGCAAGTTTGTTCTTTTTCCTTTTTGAGGTAAATTTCTTGCAGCTACATCGATATTTAATTTAGAAATTACCAAGACCATAAAGGAAAAGAAACGAAACAACCAAAAGCTAAAGAGAGAATCTTCTTCTATTTTGATTCTCCTTCACAGCCACCTATAATTTATATTATGGCTGATAAAGTAGGGGAAGAAGAAAATAGACCACCAAGGAGGACTCTTGGTGACTATGCGTATCAACAAGGACCAAAGCATTATAACAGCATGGCCATTCCTCCTTTTAGTAAAAAGGTTATAGAATTGAAGCCCGCATTGCTCAGTCTGATTGGATCACATCCTTTTTTCCAGAATGAATCATGAAGATCCATACACTCTTTGTCTACCTTCATGGAGCTGTGAAGTACCATGGGAGCCTCTGATGTAGATGCTGAAGCTATCTATCTTAGAGCTTTTTCGTTCTCCTTGACAGGTAAGGCAAAGGTATGGCTTCAATCCCAACCTAACAAAAGTCTTCGCACTTTGCCAGATTCTTTCCCCCATCTAGATTCATAAATGCAAAATCAAAAATTGCTACTTTTTGCCAAGGGTTTAATGAACCTCTCTGTGAAACATGGGAGAGATTCAAATCTTTACTGCATAGGTGTCCAAACCACAACTTTGATGATATTGCGCAGCTACATATTTTATACAGTGGTTTGAGACCACAGACAAAGATGATTCTTGATGCCTCAGCTGGAGGTACCATGATGTCAAAGAGCCCAGATGAAGCAATTATAATCATTGAAATGATTATATGCATGCAATGCAAGGATCAAAAGATTGGCCTCTCAAACACTTCATTTGAATTACAATCCTCAAGGCATGTGAAAAGCTCAAAACTTTCTTTCTAAATCATAAGCTTCATTCTTCTTGTTGCTCCCCTTATATCCAACAATCTCCCCTTTTTTGGTTTTGAACATGCCAAATATTGATTGACCATATGTTTGATTTTTGAAGTACTTTGAGGGATGAAAAAAAAATAGAAGTCTTGAACTTTCTTAACCTGAAAACAAATCAGCCTCTTTGCCAAAAACAATGTTAAGAAATATGCTTGCATAAACATTGATCATTTACTTTCATTAGCTTGCTCCCCATGACTTAGATAACTCCGTCAGTTTTTAATTTGTAAAAAGCACAACAAAAAATAGAGCAAAACAGAGAACAAAACAGAGTCTTCTCTTTAGTTATCAATCAATTTTTCTCCCCCCTATTTGGCTTATCAATGACAAGAAGATAGCATAGCAAATAATGAGAAGGAGAAATTTAAATTTCATTAATGGAAAGGGAAAGGCAGTACATTAATCAGAAGAGAAACAAAATAAAAAAGTAACAGGAAATACAAGAAACCTAAGCTAGTTTATCAAAATCATCAAGGACAAACCTAGCTTCTATGTTTTCTAGCCTAGATTTCATCTCTTCCAAAGATGAATTAGTCTCAGCCCTGTGCTCATTAATGGAAAGGGAAAGGCAGTACATTAATCAGAAGAGAAACAAAATAAAAAAGTAACAGGAAATACAAGAAACCTAAGCTAGTTTATCAAAATCATCAAGGACAAACCTAGCTTCTATGTTTTCTAACCTAAGCTACTTATCGTAAGTCACACACGTGATAAATCTTTCCTAAATTCGTAAATCCTAGAACTACTAGAGTCATAACCAGCGATTTAACCCTTTAATTCGATCGAGAAGCCTAAACCCTTAGTGAATCTGTCAAACTAAGTATTCAAAGAATATATCTCATGTGATCTTGTTAAGATTATTCGGAGAATAAGCCTTTCCTAAGTTAG
>PYAF01001071.1:42520-63446 GCA_007407185.1 Glycine tomentella | reverse complement strand
TCCAGTTCAATATTGCTTCTTTACAACACATAGTAATCGATTATATGCTTAAGTAATCGATTATTTCATGCAAGGTCAGAGGTTGAAGAAGACTTGTAATCGATTCTGTCTGCATGTAATCGATTATATCAGAGCATTGATCCATTGAACAAGTAACAGGGCCATATGTAATCGATTATCCCGAGTGGTAATCGATTACATCTGAAGACCAATTTTGCTAAAATTCAATAGTAATCGATTACCATTATTTTGTAATCGATTATATCAGTTAGGCAGACAATTTATTTTGAATTTTTGATCAATGTAATCGATTATCCCAATGTGTAATCGATTATTCGAGCAGTATATGATTTCTAGAAATGTGAAGAATAATCGATTACCATAGTTGTGTAATCGATTACATGATTGCAAATTTCTTTCTAAACTTGAGTTTTAATGAAATTAATCGATTAACCCATGGTGTAATCAATTACAACAGAACATCTATGATATACAGAGCATTTTAGCAACTTTTTCGAGTTTGATTCAAACACTTAAGCAATCACTGATTTAATGGCTTTCAAACATCACACAAACATAATCAAAACAAGCTAGATAAGGTTATTCTCATCAAGTATTCCTAGCATGTTTCTTAGAGTGTAAAATCACTTCATGAATGAAACTCAGGTTGATTAATTGATTACACAACCATATGCAGTTCTTTCCTTATGCTTTAAATGAATGATGATACTTCACTTTCTTGAATCAAATACCCATAAGAATTTGGTGAAGTCTACGTGTTTAGAACTAAGAGAAACTCACTAATGAAAGCTTAGAACGTGTTTGAATGCCTTAGAATTCGTAATGCTCAGTAATTGCAAAAGCTGTGAACCTCAGCCTGAGAGGTTCCTTTTATAACAGATTTTTAACTGATAATAATCGATTAAACACGCTTTTGTAATCGATTATTTACCATTTGTAATCGATTAAAATGTTCCTGATGCTTTCTGGATTTTGGCTATGAACTATTTAATTGATTATCCCGATACGTAATCGATTAAGCTAGAGTGATATGTTTCTCTAAAATGTACTGTGTAATCGATTACCAATTGTTGTAATCGATTAAGCCAGAGTGACCCTGTTTTCTAATTTGAACTACGTAATCTATTAAACCGTTATGTAATCGATTACTTCAGTAGGTCAGGTTTTTCAAAGCAGGCTTGTAATTGATTACTCCGATATGTAATCGATTACATTGTCCTTGATTTGTTTTTCAAAGGCACGAAGAACAAAATAATCGATTCTAATATATGTGTAATCGATTAATCTAATAAACCTAGATGAATGAATAATGCATGACATGAAGTGCACACTTGGATTATCAGATCATATACTCCTTTTTACATTTAATCAAATTAATCTTCAATGCTTCCATGGTTCTTTTAGTCTTTGGACATGTTGAAAGCTCAAAACTTCTTGAGGCTTGAACCTTGTTCATGATGCTTGACTTCACTGGAATCAACATCACCCAGAGTCCTCCTTGGTGGTCTATTTTCCTCTCCTCCTCCATCAGCCATATTTTAGAATTTTGCTTTTGTAGGTGAAGTAGAAAAATAGAAGTTTCTCTCAGTAGCTTTTTGGCTGTTTGTTTTTCCTTTGGTAATTTTTCTAAATTAAATATCGATGTAACTGCAAGAAATTTACCTCAAAAGGAAAAAGAACAAACTTGCAATAATTTGTAAGTACCGAGGTTAGGGAAAGAAAATAAAATAGAAGATAATTTATACAAAACTAAAAATAACAGAAGCAAATAAAAAGTTCTATTCAACTGAGAAATTAAATTTGAAAGAACTGAGCGAGCGACTCAAGTCCCCGGCAACGGCGCTAGAAACTTGTTAGTTATTTTCACCACGAAAAGCGTACCGTTCTATCGTTGTAAGTTTCGAATTTATAAAAGATCGTCTCCACAGGGACTTGAGTTTACTCAGTTAATCCAACTAAAATTTAACAGTTGAATAGATATGTACAAGTAGGTCAAACGATATTTCATTTGTTGATGCAAGTAAAATAAACTAACCAAACATAACGAAAATGAAAATATATTTATGAGAAAGCGGGATTGGATTTCATCATTCTTAACATCCTATATTTAATTAATATTTACCATGCATAAATCATCGTCTATTCTTATTGATGCACACTAGGTTACCTTGAATCGATTCCTCGCATCCAAGTTCTAAGGATATTTTACCGAATATCGATCCCTCGCATATTTAAGTAAATTACCCCAATATTAAGAACTATAATCGCGTGCTTTTATGCAATCGAAACATTATGCCCTATTCCTAGCAACGTAACGTAACGAGTAATTTCATTCAGTTCAAACCCTAAGATTACTTTCCAGTCTCACTTAGGATTTAAGCTCGTGATACTAGTGATCAAGTAGAATCAAGCATTAAGCGCGGAATGAAACTACCAATAAGAAAATAGAACGACTCATGCATGAATATTAAAGGAAGTATAGGGTTAAGAAGATTACATCCAACCTCTAAGAAGCTAGCCCAACATGGAGAGAACCTCCTCTCGGAAGAAGCTACTGAACGTTCCCATCCTCGCTTCTCTCTGGCAGAGCTTCCACGCTAAACCTCGCTTCTCTCACTTTCTTAACCTACTTAAACCTGATATTTAAGCACCTAATATCTAAGAACAAAGCTAAGGAAGAAAAGGGAGGAAGAACTCCCAAAAATTGGTGCCAAAGCTCTCCAAACTGTGGCCTATTTATAGTTTTTGGCCACCAGCTTAGCTCCAGGCGCCTGTTTCCTTCATAATCTGGTCGCCTGGGCGAGTTAACCTGATCTTCTTGGAACTTGGAGCGGCCTGGGCGACCAAAATGCACTAGGGATGCTAGCCTGGGCGACTAGAGACTTAACCATTAAGGTTTCTTTGGGCTTTTGTGACTTCTTGGGCTAGGAATGCTGGTGGAACTTCCCATGTTTGATATGTGCACCTTCCTTGCTTTCTTTGTTTTTTCGAAAGCCTTAGAATTCCACGAAATCTATTCAAATACAAAGCATGATTGAATTAATCCTCCGAAACACTTTAAACATGAGTATAAGGTGCTTATTAACTAGGTTTAGGGATTTTATAAGCCAAAATGAAAGAAATCAAAAGATAAGTGCCAATATTTTAAGCATGAAATTAACTGAAAAGTGGCACTTATCACCCCCTATATCCCATAATCTCCCCCTTTTTGGCTTTGAACATGCCAAATTCTTGATTGATCATTTGTTGGACTTGAAGTTCTTTGAGGGAATCAAAATAGAAGACTTGAGCTTTTTCAAACCTGAAAATAATCACAGTCTTTTTGCCAAGAACAAGTGTTAAGATATCTGCTTGCTTTATTTATCATTCATTAACTTGTATATCTGACTTAAATTGTTAATTTGGTTACTTAGCTCCCCCTTAATTTGATAATTCATTCAATTTTGGATTTGTGCAAAAATTGTGCAGAAAATAAGGTAAAACAGAGTACAATGCAGAGCACACAATCAATCAACCATTTCTCCCCTATTTGGCTTTTCAAACACAAAAAATACTTAGCACAACGGATAACAAGTAGGAGAAACAGAAGCAAGTTCATTAATTAATGAGTGAACTTAGTACATTGCTTAAAAATAAAAAATAGAAAACAGAAAATATAAAAGATAAAAGAGGAAATACAAGGCTTATAAACTAGAAAGATTCAGACTTATCAAGCATCACTATTGCTTCAATACTTTCTAGCCTAGACTTAATTTCCTCTAAGGCTGCATTTGTCTTAGCCCTCTGTTCATGATGAAGAGACAGCAAGCCATCCATCTTTTGAATCATTAAGGATTCAAATGGACTATAGGCAGGTTGAGTGGGGCCTCCTTCTTCAACATCTTCTTCATCATCCTCTTCAACTCCAGTAGCAGCAATAGGAATAGCTTGTTGGCCAGCCATTTGCCATCCTTGAGGTGTCTTCACCATCCCTAATTTGGTCAGATGCTTCTCCTTGATGAGAATGTTGCTTGAATTAGTGTTGTCCACCACTTCATTAGAAACATCTATGTTGAAGTAGTCTATGAATCTAGAGATAAGGACGACATAGGGAAAAAGATAGTTCATAAGCCTTTTGGCTTTAACATAATCTCCTCAAGAATGAGAATCCAATGCATCTGAATTGAATTCTTAAGACCATACACAAGTTGCAAGTCATCATCAGTGGCTTGGGCATGGTTTGTGGCTCGAGGAGTGAGAATGTTAGTGATTATATAGTGGAGGAGTCTGTCTTCATGGGTCATGGGGCCAATGCTAAGCCTAAGCTTTAGCCTCATTTGGGGATCAATCAACATTCCCTTGTAGGTCTCTACCCTGTTATTCCCCTCAGCCTCTTCCTCAAATTTCCTTTCCCCTTCAAAGGAAATACCAGCCACTGCTTCCCAGACCTCTGGAGTTATTTCCATGGCAACTGCATTCACTTGGGACCTAAGTATCCCATCCATGGAACCTTTGGCACAGGTGTAAAACACCTTGACCAATTCAGGGTAAAATGTACCCTTCATCTCCACAAATTTTCTTAACCCCTGGTTTCAAGAAAAGCAGGGAATTTGAAGCCTTCCCTAATGCACCAATCTAATTCTAGGTGTTTGGGGGGACACACCAGTTTGGTGGCATTGAATTGGAGATATGTCATTTTGTCCCTTTCAGCAGGGAACCAATGATCCAACCTACTGACCACTGGGTTAGAGGTTTCTCCAGCTTTTCTCTTAGACGTCATAACTCTCTTAGAGGTAGACATCCTTTGGGTAGAGTTACTAAACTCAGACAGAAGAAAAACACAGTAGTGTTTGAGAGATTAGAAAGAGAATAGGTGTGAATTCTTCCTTCAACAATAGGCTGTATTTATAGAGATTTTTAGGCTTCAAGTATTTGAATTTTGAATTAAGGAGAAGTTAGTACAAATTAAATCACTACAGAGGATTCAAATTTGAATTAGGTGGGAGTTGGGCAGTTACAACTTCCAATAAAATCTGTCAGATTTTGCAGTAACTCCATGAAAAATAGATTATTTCCTTGTGTAATCGATTAATTCGTAAGCAAAATCACTTTCTGCAGATACAGTAATCGATTAATTCATAACATAATTGATTATTTCTGTATAATTCATATTTAGAAAATATAGTGTAATCGATTATTTTATGATTTAATCGATTATCACAGAGAAGATTGAATTTCAGAAACAGATAGAGGCTTGTGTAATTGATTAATTCGACATGTAATCGATTATTCCAGTGAATTTTCACTTTGTAAACGAATTTTTGATCAGTGTAACCGATTAATTCGATACTTAATCGATTATTACAGAAACATTCAATGTTTTTTGAAAATGAGTTTCTAAGAAGAATAATCGATTATTTCTTTTATGTAATCGATTACATAAGCTCAGATTTCATTCTAAATCATGATTTAAGTGATTTTAATCGATTAATATGACACTTAATCGATTATTACAGAACAAGTATCAGATAAAACAGAATTCTGCAACACAACTTGGAAATTTTAAGTTTTTGTGATGAATTCATATGACAAATCATTTCACATGAAAAGACATACAACATTCAAGCTAACAGAG
Source organism: Glycine tomentella (assembly GCA_007407185.1). NCBI lineage: Eukaryota > Viridiplantae > Streptophyta > Magnoliopsida > Fabales > Fabaceae > Glycine > Glycine tomentella. Next base: position 57,811 of record PYAF01001071.1, on the reverse strand, counting down.
ATTATATTCATCCAAGATTCCTAGCATGTTTCTAAGAGCATAAAATCTATCTCTAGCCAATGGTTTAGTAAATATATCAGCCAATTGATTATGAGTGTCAATGAAATCAATTTTGATATTACCTCTCTTAACATAATCTATGAGGAAATGATGCCTTATCTCAATATGTTTGGTCCTTGAATGCATTATTGGATTCTTTGAAATGTTGATAGCACTTGTGTTGTCACATAGCAAAGGTATTTCTTTCAATTCAACACCAAAATCTTGTAATTGTTGCTTCAACCATAGACTTTGTGCACAACAACTTCCAGTTGAGATATATTCAGCTTCAGCAGTTGACAAAGCAACACAAGATTGTTTCTTTCAATGCCATAAAATTAATGAACTTCCAAGTAGATGACTAGTTCCACTAGTGCTTTTTCTATCTAACTTACATCCTGCAAAGCCAGAATCAGAATAACCAATAATATTAATTGATGCACCTTTAGGATACCAAAGACCAACTTTTGATGTTGCCTTGAGATATTTGAGGATCCTTTTGATTGCTGTTAGGTGTGACTCTTTGGGATTTGCTTGATATCTTGCACACAAGCACACACTTAGCATTATGCCTGGTCTACTAGCTGTCAAGTACAATAATGATCCAACCATTCCTCTAAATTTTGACTCACCAACCCTCTTTCTATTTTCATTTGAATCAAGATAGGTTGATGTAGCCATTGGAGTAGCAACATCTTTATTTTTCTCCATTTCAAACTTTTTGATCACTTCAAGGCAATACTTTGATTGGTTGAGAAATGTTCCATTCTTCATTTGCTTCACTTGAAGTCCAAGAAAGAACGTTAATTCTCCCATCATTGACGTCTTAAATTCTTTATACTTAGCTTTAGAAAATCCCTTGCACAGCAAATGATTAGTTGAACCAAAAATTATATCATCAACATATACTTGAACCAATAAGATATCATTCTTATGCCTTTTGATGAACAAGGTTTTGTCAACATGACCTCTTATGAAAGATTGTTCAAGCAGAAATTTGCTTAGTCTTTAATACGAAGATCTAAGAGCTTGTTTTAAACCATAAAGGGCCTAAGTTTAAAAACATAGTTTAGATGTTTAAAATCAGTAAAACCAGGAGGTAGTTCAACATATATATCCTCCTCAATGTATCCATTGAAAAAGCCACTTTTGACATCCATTTGAAAAAGTTTAAAATCCATTAAACATGCATATGCAAGCAATAACCTAATGGCTTCCAATCTTGCAACTGAAGCATAGGTTTCCTCATAATCAATGCCTTCTTCTTGGTTGTAACCTTTTGCAACCAATCTAGCTTTATTTCTGACTATGATTCCACTCATCAAGTTTATTTCTAAAAATCCATTTTGTGCCAATGGGTTTGAGAGAGGATGGTCTAGGAACAAGTTCCCAAACTTCATTTCTCTTGAACTGATTTAACTCATCATGCATGGCATGCATCCAATGTTCATCAACTAAGGCTTGATCAATATTCTTAGGTTCAATTTGAGAAACAAAAGCCATATTACAACATAGATTTCTTAATGAAGATCTAGTAGATACTCCCTTTGAAACTTCACCTATGATGTTATCAAGTGAGAGATCTCTTGTTGTTCTCCAATCTTTTGGCTCTTGAACAAGTGTAGATGGTTTCATTTCAGCACTTGGTTCTTCTTTCTCTTTATTTATGGAATCATTAAGTTGAATATATTCTTCCATAGGACCTGCATCTACATCACACTTCTTTTCCTCTTTTGAGGGATTAGACTCATCACAAATCACATGTACAAATTCTTCCATGCACATTGTTCTTTTATTGAAAACCCTATATGCTTTACTATGTAATGAATATCCAAGGAAAATTGCTTCATCAGATTTAGCATCAAATTTTCCAAGTGATTTTTTCCCATTGTTTAAAACAAAACATTTGCAGCCAAAAGCTCTCAAATGAGAAATGTTTCGTTTTCTACCTTTGTATAACTCATAAGGAGTTTTCTTTAAAATATGTCTTATAAGTAATCTATTTAGAGTGTAGCAATTTGTACTTACAGCATCAGCCCAAAAATATTTTGGCAAATTTGTCTCATTAAGAAGAGTTCTAGCTCATTCTTCAAGAGATCTATTTTTCCTTTCCACAACACCATTTTGTTGAGGTGTTCTTGGAGCTGAAAAATTGTGGTTAATTCCATTTTCTTCACAGAATTTTTCAAAATGTTCATTTTGGAATTCTCCACCATGATCACTTCTTATTGATATAATTTTGCTACCTTTTTCATTTTGAGCAAGCTTGGCCATTTTTCTAAAAGCATGGAAACCATCACTTTTGGATTTCAAAAACAGAGTCCAAGTAAATCTAGAGTAATCATCTACAATGACAAGCCATAATAATTGCCTCCTAAACTCATAGTTCTAGAAGGACCAAACAAGTCAATGTAAAGTAATTCAACGGATCTAGAGGTGTAAACAATGTTTTTACTTTGAAAAGAATTTTTGGTTTGTTTCGCCTTTTGATAAGCATCACATAGTTTGTCCTTTTCAAACTTGAGTTTGGGTAAACCAATTACTAAATCCTTTTTAATTAGCTTGTTCATATGATGTATGTTAATGTGACTTGCCCTTCTATGCCACAGCCAAGATTCATCAATCTTTCTTATTAGACATGAAATGTTGTGAAAGAATGCATGATCAATTGAAAGTAAATAGATGTTACCTTTCCTTTTACCTATGTGAATCACTTCACTACTTTGCCCATCACAAATCATGCAGCAATTCTCATTGAATGAGACTTTAAAACCTTTATCATAGAGTTGGCTTATACTTAAGAGATTATGCTTCAACCCTTCCACATAAAGAACATTTTTTATTTGGTTTTGAAGCTATCTCCTATGTTGCCTTCTCCAATGATCTTTCCTTTGTTATTATCTCCATAAGTGACAAATCCGTTGGTTTAAAAAGTGGAATCACTTGAAGAATGGAAAATGGATCAAGTTTGGTTTTGTGCTTCCAACATGCCTTGAAGCCTTCGAGTTCAATTTGTGATTAATATAAAAGGAAGAAGCATTTTTTTATGATCCAAGTGCATAGCATTCATATCATTCATTTAGTTAATTAGATTGAGTTTTAAATTAGACAAGTCTTTGATAAATTAGTTAAGTTTTATCATAAGTTTTTGGAAAAATAAGTTTTTACTGACTTAATCGATTACACTAAGATAAGAATCGATTATTTTGTTCTTTGTGCTTTCTGGAAAACTTTTCAAGAACAATATAATTGATTACGTATCGGATTAATCAATTATTTTACCTATGATTTCATATAAACTGCTTTGATAAACAAGTTTAATCGATTACCAACAATCAATAATCGATTACATAGGCTAAACAGAAAATAACATCTCTTTGCCTTAATCGATTACATCATATGCCTAATGGTTAACATGTTTTGCTGCATTAATTGATTACCAAATGTAGTAATCGATTACATAATTCAAAATGATTTCTGAAGCTTTCTGGCTTAATCGATTACCAGAATCTGTAATCGATTACATAGTGTATTTCAAAATATGGAGCTTCCTATCTTAATCGATTACAAGACGGGATAATCGATTATTCTGTTCATTGCTCAAACCCAGAACTTCTGTTCAACAGTTTAATCAATTACATAGTGTATTTCATACCATGCTTTTCCTTAACCTTGAAAAGTTTCTTGCTCAAGAATCATTCAAAAATCCATTGATGTTTTGAATGAAGCAAGAAGTAATAACACTGAGAAAATCACTTTGAAATGCTTAGAAGGCTTGTGTATACTCAGAAATATGAAGTGGTCAAGTTGTTAAACAAGCCAAGCCTTCAATCTTATTTATAACATATTTGTAACTAACTATAATCGATTAAACGCACCAGATAATAGATTAAAATTCTTATGTAATCGATTAAATTATCACTTAATCAATTAAAATGTTAAAGAAGTTTTCTGGGTTTCAGCAATGAGCAAAATAATTGATTAAACCAGTTGTAATCGATTAAGACAGAAAGCTCTGTTTCATAAAATAAATTGTGTAATCGGTTACGAGTTTTGGTAATCGATTAAATCAGACAGTAAGCTTTTACCAGATGAACTATGTAATCGATTATTGATAATGGTAATCAATTATTACAGCAAGGTTCAAAATATATTTTCAACTATGTAATCGATAACACTAAGTAAGTAATCGATTAAATCTTTTAACAAAGCATTTTATTTTCAATCAAAGGCTAAATAATTGATTAAACCGATAGGTAATCGATTAAGTTGTTCATAAAGGTTTTTCCAGATTGAACGAAGAATAAAATAATCGATTATATTATTAAGTAATCGATTAAAATAGTTAGAAAACATTTTTCCAAAAACCTTTTAAATCAGATTCAAACCTTAACCAAAAGATAAAAGCTTTAATGTTTTAATGAAAACCATTTAAGTTTGATAATGAATGAATGAATGCAATGCAAGGATCAATCAGATTTCCTTTTTCTTACAGTTGAATCATGTACAAAACTTCAAGGCACTTCAAGCATGTTGAAAGCTCAAAACCCATTTCTGAATCAAAGTCTTTCACTCTTCATGATGCTTCCCCTACATCCAACACCATGATGCTGGACACTGATAAGTGCCATTTTAGTTATTTTCAAGATTAAAATGTTGACACTTATCTTTTGATTTCAGTAAATTCTCTTATAAACTTGCCCTAATCCTAGGTGTTTTTGTATTTTGTACATTTATAAATATTTTTTTTACATTTGGAAGATTCATCCATTTAATTTTCATGTTTTGATAGGTATTTGTGACATCCAAAACAACCAAGACAAGAGGAGAGGGCAAAAAGGTCAAAAGAAGAATTTTCTGGAAGTCAAAATCGCCCAAGCCAGCAATCAACTCGCCTGGGCAAGTTAACCTTTCTACAAAGCTAAGTAACAACTCGGCTAAACGAGCTATTGCTTGCCTGAGCGAGTTCACCTGACCTGCTCCACATTTTCCTATAAAAAGCCATGCAAGGAAGGAAAGAAGAAGAGTAGAACATGAGGAACAACCATAAAAACACAAAGGAAGGTGAGAGAAGAGAGAAAAAGAGTGGACACTCTGCAGGGGATTGTAACACCCTGAAATTTCAAAAACTATGGTCAAAAGATTATATGAATTATTCTTGCATAGCTATTGATGTAAGTATTAGGTTATGAGAGATTGGGTGGTCTATATTTAAATTATTTGGGTGAAATATTAATTAGAGACATTACAAAAATGTTTGAGGAGAAATGACCATATTGCCCTTCCCTTAAAATTGAAATTACAAAAATGCCCTTGAGGTGAAAATTACATAAATACCCCTGGATATTTTGGTTCGATATTTTAAGGTAGAAATTACAAAAATACCCTTGGATATTTTGGAAAATTACAAAAATACCCCTTAGAGTGACAAATTACCATAATGCCCTAAAGGCTAAAAATACCAAAAATACCCTTTGATATTTTATGAAAACTTGGTAAAAGCACAGTGTACTCTTAGATGACAGATTATTAAGATACTTTGTAACAAAAAGCTTCAGAATAGAATTATTATGAATTTCTTATGGTGATAACTTTGAAATTGTATTCAGAAGGATTCAGGCATCAGAAAAACATGGAAAAATGATATGTAGGATCTGAGGAATTTTCTCTTAATTGTAGGATGTACAGATTTATTTATGAAAATGGTTTAGTAATTTTGATGGTCAGAAGTGGAACAGACCAATCAGAATTAAGACATTTACAGTCTTGAAGATAAAGTTTGTGTAGCACTCTATATAGACTACTTGTGAGCTATTTATACTGTAACTGAAGTCAGTTTCTGGAAAACTATAGAGTTTCATTATTTAATATTATCTTTTAGGTAGAAGAGTTCAAATTGAACTTGAACTCCTCCTATGAATGCCATGTGTAAAGCTAAGTTCGAATTGAATTCTTCTTCCTCATGAAAGGTGACATATGGATACAAGGAGAATCATATAATTTTCTTCTCTTTAAGAAAAATATCTTAAGCTTCATAAATTAAAATGATAAGACACAATCATGAAGGCTTAAGAAATATCTAGCCACTTGTAACTCACTATTAATGTAGGAATAAGAAAGCTATCATATATGGGCACAAAATGAGAAGAAAAATCTTCTCTTGTTCCCTTGATAAATCACGTGAAGGAGGAGGAAGAATGAAGAAGTTTCATGGCTTGAAGACAAGTAGAAGGACACTTGGAAGAAAAGTATCATGCCTTGAAGGATATTAATACAATATGACATAAAGAGAAGAAAAATCTTCTCTTAAACTCTTAGTTGGTCACGTGAAGATTGGAGGAGGATGGAGAAGCTTCATGAAGATGGACAAGTGGTGGGACACTTGTAAAGGAAGCCTTATGATGAAGACAAGTGGTAGGACACTTGTAAGGTGCATAATGAACCTAGAAGATTTTTCTTATAAAGTAAAGGAATCATAATGAATCTAGTTAGAATGGAATGGAATGGAAAGAAACTAAGTTAGGATGAAACCAAATGGAAGTAACTAGCTAGGAAGGGTAGAAATGTCCATGAATATTATATCATTTTCCAACTACTATATAAAGGGGTGAAGGGGGCCTTAAATAGAAGTCACATTCAAGACACCACCCTTCTAACACTTCACGTGAAAAGCTCTCCCCCACATCACCTTCATTTCATTTTCATCCTTTCCTTATTAAAGCCTAAATCAAATAAGAAGAAGACTCCACTTCATTGAAGGATCATGTATAGAAGGACAAAGTATCCTTAGGAAAAGTTTGTCATGCTTTTTAGGAAGAGAAAGACAAGCTTCATAAGAGATTATAAGGTACGTATGGGGAAGTTTTATGGTAAAGATAGTTTAAGTGTTGTTTGTATTTGAATAATTGTTTGAAGTTTAAGCGTTGTTGAGTATTTCTATGAATTTCTATGAAATCCATATGTTGGTGAGTGTTTCTATAAATCTCTGTACGTGAATGATATGTTGAATTTCTGAGTAAAGCACATGAGACAGTAATTGAAAAGTGATGTTGAAATGAGGTGATAAAATAAATGAATCAGTTTCATATGTCTCATATGCATATGCCCGGCAGGGGTTAGTCCGCGTCATTTGCCTCAAGAGGAGGTGTGTTAGATAGCTACAGGAACTGAGTCCGAGCGTTCAGACAAGAGGAGTCTGAGCTGGGGGGTGACTCTTGCGGTGGGGAATCACGCCACTCATGATGATCACACGAAGTGTGGGTGAGAACTTGTGCAACACCGGGAGACCCTGACTCATCGGATAGGTTCTGTGCCACGGGGATGGGGCTATCTTGACTGTTGGTACCAAATAATAAGAGTTCAAGAGAATCATGCATCATGATAAGAGTCTAAGAGAATCATGCACCTTTGAGGATGTTATTATGAATATCTTCATATTGAATATATTTTTATTGCTTAAATTATGTTTATCATAAACTTACCTTGTATTTTTGTGTTTGTGGTTGACACCTGCCATGACCCCAATTTTATTTGGGTGAGCAGATGAACAGTAAAAGAGGATTGGCAAGCTGATGTCTGAGGAAAGAATTTTGTTAAAAATGCTTAGTTGAAGGTGTTTGTTGTAACAAAATATTTTAGTGATCTGTACCATGTAATAGAACTAATATCAGTTTGTATTTTATTTTACATCATGTCAGACTTATAAATACCAATCAATGACGAAAATCTTTTTAGCAGTTATTAGCAAACGTTGATTTGATATTTTTAAGCAAGTTAAAAAGAATTTTCATTAAGAATTAAGAAATAATAAGATGGTAAATTTGAGGTGTTACAGGGATCGCCTCCTTCATCATGTCTTCTGTTGATCTCTTTCTCTGCACAATGATCGGGTAGTTTCTCCAAAGGATTGGATGTAATCTTTGTACCCTGATGTATCTCTTTTGATATTTGATATAAGCATGAATCTTTTATACTCATTATTCATGATTTCATTATTTTCTTAATGCTTGATCACTAGTTTCATGAAATTATATTTTAAGTTTGACTGGAAAGTGCTCTTAGGATTTAAGCTGAATGATTTTACTCTTTACGTTTCGTTGCTAGGAATAAAGCATAACGTTTTGATTGCAAATCACAAGATTATGATTGTAATACTGGGTTATTTACTTCATATGCGAGGGATCGATATTTGGTAAATATCCTTAGGATTCTCGAATGCAAGGATTCGATTCGGGGTAAATTAATGTTTGCATCAGTAATGTTAGAGAATGATTCATATATATTAATGTTAATTGGATACTGAGGGTATGAACGATGAAATCCAATCCTACGTTCTCTTAAATTAATTAAATTCTTTTTAATAGTTTCCATATTTCTGACGCACTAACTCCGTTATTTTTGTAAAACCATGATTTTTTTTGTTGTACATAACTATTGAATTGATTACTTCATCTGGGAGAACTGAGTAGCTCAAGGCCCTGTGGAGACGATCTCTTTTTAAATTCTATAACCTGCGATGATATTAGTACGCTTGCCAATATCTAACAAGTTTCTGGTGTCATTGTCGGGGACTTGAGTCGCTCACTCAGTTCTTTTAGATTTAATTTTTCAGTTGAATAAGACATTGTTTTTTTCGTTATTTATTTTATATTTATTTGTCTATAAATTCTCTTTTTTTATATTTTATTTTTGCTAACCTTGGTACTTACAAGTTATTGTAGTTGTGTTTTTTCTTTTATGAGAGGTAAATTTTCTACAGATAAATCGATATTTAATCCAAAAATTATCAAGAATGCAAAGGAAGAATAGAAAGAAAAAGAAACAAACAACCAATAAGTCCTCGGGTGAATCTTTTCTATTTGATTCTCCTTCACCAGTAAAGCCACCTATAATTGATATTATGGCTGATAATGGAGGAGAATGAAATAGATTACCAAGGAGGACTCTTGATGACTATGTTTACGAACAAGGACCAAAACATTACAATAGCATAGTAATTCCTCCTTTTAGTAACAAGGTTGTGGAATTGAAGCCAGCATTGCTCAACCTGATTCGCTCACATTCCTTTGCTGGAATGGATCATGAGGATCCACACACTCATTTGTCTACCTTCATGGAGCTGTGCAGTACCATGGGAGCTTCTGGTAATGATGTTGAAGTTGTCTATCTCAGAGCTTTTTCGTTCTCCTTGATGGGTAAGGCAAAGACATGGCTCCAATCACAACCAAACAAAAGTCTCAACACTTGGGAAGAAGCGGATGAAAAATTCATTGCAAGATTTTTTCCTCCATGTAGATTCAAAATTAGCAATTGCTACTTTTTCCCAAGGGTTTGATGAACCTCTTTGTGAGACATGGGATAGATTCAAATCCTTATTATGGAGGTGCCCAAACCATAACTTTGATGATGTTACACAACTTCATATTTTCTATAGTGGTTTGAGACCTCAGACAAAGATGATTCTTGATGCCTCAGCTAGAGGTACTATGATGTCAAAGAGCCCGAAGGAAGCAATTGTATTCATTGACTCCATAGCAGTCAGTGATTACCAGTCTCACCATGATAGGTCTCTGATTCAAAGGAAAGGTATAAACTCTTGAATAAACTCTTGACTCAGCAAATAGAGGCCTTAACAAAGCAGATAGGCCAACTTCCTCAACAATTGCAGCAAGGTGGATCACAGAAAACATACCAAGTTCAACAAGTTCTAAGATGTGATTTTTTTGCAGTGACCATCAGAATGGGCACTGTTCAGCACCTGATGATTGGCATTAGGAAGAGAAGGCCCATTATTTGCATAATCAAGGCAAACCTCAATAGAAATTTCAAGGAAATTACCAAGGCTGTAGAGGTGGTCCAGGTTCAAATCAGCCTTATGGCTGGAGGCAACAAAATGATAATGCATATTATGGTCCAACTAACTCTTCTTTTGCAGGTCCCTCTAACAACTCTTATGCATGTTCTTCAAATATAGGTCCATCACAACAACAACAACAAGCTCAGCCTGATAGAATTTCAAAAATGGAAGATACTCTAACTCAGTTTATGCAGATGTATGAAAAATCTTGAAGTTCGGGTTGGACAACTTGCAAAACAACTGTCTGAGCATAGAAGGGGACCTTTTTCAACAAATACACAGGTTAACCCAAAAGAACCAAGGGAATGTTTTAGAGTGGATGTCTTGGATGAAGTAATTTTTGACTCCAAGAGGTTGATTCAAAGAAAAGATTGTTCAGAGAAAACATTGACTGAAGCATTTGAGGACATGAGTGAATGTGAAGAAAATGAGAGTTCAGATTGTCTCCAACTGCTAGATGCTTTCAAAAAAATTTGTTACAACCAATCTCTCTTTGAAGAATTGTCAAAGGAAAAGAAGAATCAAGAATAAAAAATAGAGGTGAATGTAATGCCTCAATTTACCATCTTGTTATTATTGATTTTTAATGAAAATTCTTTTCAATTCTCTTAAAAGCACTCAACTGACTATAACAAAATTTTGCCAATAACTGATACTCCAAGAAAATTTCATTACTAAGTAATATTTATAAATTTGAAGTAATATATATAATAAGATTACAAACTGACACTGGTTCTATTACATAGTACAACTAATTCAAAACACTCTGTAATAAAAGAATACATCTTCAAACATATCATCTTTAAACAAAATCCTCTTTTTGTAGACAGCTAATAGTCTCTCTTCGTTGTTCATCTGCTCGCCCGAATAAAATCGAGGTCATAGCAGGTGTCAACCACAGACACAAAGTACAGGGTAAGTTTATGATAAACATAATTTAAGCAACAGAATATATTCAATATGCAGATATTCATAACAACATTCTCAAAGATGCATGATTCTCTTAGACTCTTATCATGATGCATGATTCTCTTAAACTCTTATTATTTGGTACCAACTGTCAAGATAGCCCCATCCCAGTGGTCCAGAACTGATCCGACCAGTCAGGGTCTCCTGGTGTTGCACAGGTTCTCACCCACACTTCATGTGATCATCATGGGTGGCGTGATTCCTCATCGCAAGAGTCACCCCCAGCTCAGACTTCTCTTGTCTGAACGCACGGACTCAGTTCTTGTAACTATCTGACACACCTCCGCTCTGAGGCACACCTCCACTCTGAGGCAATTCTTATGAGACACATGAGACTTTTACATAACTCAGTCATTTTATTTTCAACATCAGTTTTCAATCACTGTCTCATATACTTTATTCAGAAATTCAACATAAATCAAGTACAGAACTCAGCTTATTATTCAAGTACACAACATATCACTCATGTATAGAAACACTCAACAACACATGAAACTTCATTCAAGCACTCAATCATATAACTATAACTCGAGTCCAACAATTTCTCAGATACAAGTCATACTACATAGAACTTCAAGCATTTATTCAAACACAAGCAACACTTAAATTATCTTTATCATAAAGCTTCCCTATACATACCTTATAACCTCTTATGAAGCTCGTCTATCTCTTCCTAATGGTACTAGCTTCTACACGTGATTCTTCAAGGAAGTGGGGTCTCTTTATGTTTTGAAAATGAAAGGATGAAAGTGAAATGAAGGAGAGGTTTCACATGGAATAGGTGGAAGAATGGAGTCTTGAATGTGACTTCCACTTAAGGCCTTCCTCCCTTTATATAGAGTTTGGAAAATAATAAAATATTCAAGGAAATTTCTACCCTTTCTAGCTAGTTACTCCCATTTGGTTTCATTGGAACTTAGTTTCATCTCATTCCATTTCATTCTAACTAAGCTCATAATGATTTTCCTAAATATCTTCTATCCTTTATAAAAATATTCTAAGCCATGATGACTTTCTTCCAAGTGTCTCTCCACTTGGCAAGTTCATGAATCTTCTTCATTATTCTACCTACTTCACGTGGCCAACAAGTAGAAATAAGAGAATATTTTTCTTCTCTTCATGCCATACTTGTACACATGTATTTCAAGGTTATGATGGCTTCTTATCCCTTCATCAATGGTGGCTTACAAGTGGCTAGATATTTCTTAAGCCTTCATAATTGCACCTTATCATTTTAATTTATGAATCTTAAGATATTTTTTTACTTATCATGTCTTTATTTCCTTAAAGAGAAGAAAATTGTGTGGTTCTCCTTGTGTCCATATGTCACCTTTCATGAAAAAGAAGAATTCAATTCTAACATGACTTCACACATGGCATTCCTTAAGAGGAAGTAAAGTTCAATTTGAACTCTTCTACCTAAACGATAATATTAAATAATAGAACTCTAGAGTTTTCCACAAACTGACTTCAATTAAAGTATAAATTGCTCACAAGCAGTCTATACAGAGTGCTACACAGACCTTACATACAAGACTACTCTTATCTTAATTCTAATTGGTCCATTATGCTTCTAACCATCAAAATTACTAAACCATCTTATTGAATAAGTCTATTCATCCTACAATTAAGAGAAAATTCCACAGATTCTATTTATCGTTTTTTCATATTTTTCTGATGCTTGAATTCTCCTGAATAAGATTTCAAAGTTACGACCGTATAAAATTCATAGAAATTCTATTATGAGGATTTCTGTCACAAAAAGTATTTTGGTAATTTGTCATCCAAGGGCACTCTGTAATTTCATCAAGCTTTCACAAAATATCTAAGGGTGTCTTGGTAATTCTAGCCTCAAGGGTACTATGGTAATTTGTCATTTACCTTAGGGGTATGATTGTAATTTTCATTCTAAAATATCTCAACAAAATATCTAAGGGTATTTTTGTAGTTTCCAAAATATCCAAGGGTATTCATGTAATTTTCACCTTAAAATATCTAACTGAAATATCTAGGGGCATTTTCATAATTTTCACCTCAAGGGCATTTCCGTAATTTCTGCTTCAAAGGAAGGGTAATATGGTCATTTCTCTTCAAAATTTTTTGTAATATCTCTAATTAATATTTCGCCCAAATAACTTAAATATAAATCAATCAAGTCTCACATAACCTAACACTCATATCCAATAGTTGTGCAAGAAACATTTTGACCATACATTTGCAGTTATTGAAATTTCAAGGTGTTACAGTGAAAGCAGAACCTCAACAGTTTCAATATGTTTTTCTTCTAAGTGATTCACAAAAACCAGTTATCAGTAATTCAAGTATTTCTAAAGAAGAAAAGAAGCTGGTGAAAGTTTTGAAGGAAAACATAGAAACCATTGGTTCACCACTATTGTCCAATTGCTGGAAGCCTAAGCCATAACAAAGATGTCCAACTAAAAGGACGTTAAAGAAGCACTCCTGAGAGGCAACTCAGTGTTTCTAAACTTTGCTTTAATTTGTATTATTGGAATTTTATGTCTTATGTTTTTGAATTATATTTCTAAACTTTACTTTTGAATTTTATGTCTTAAGTTTTTTTGAATACATCATCTTTTTTGTTAGAGCTACCATTGCATGACCTGGGGACATGTCTATTTTCTTAGGAGGCAGAGCAGATGAGGATGAGGACATGCAGATCCTATTGATGACATCAATGGAGGAAACTGAGCTCCTCAGCCATGAACTTCAAAAATTTGTGACATTGGGCCTGTTTGGATACACTATTGTATAAGATCTTATAGAAAAAGAACTTATATAAGTTTTTATCTAAAAAGTTACTTTTACATAAGTTAATTTCATGTTTGGATGATAAATTCTCAAGTGCTTATTTAAAATAATGTGATGTTTGGATGAAATTATAAAAGGTCTTTTACATAATTAAAATTATCAAAAATGATATTATATGCTTTGACATTATTAAAATTAATAATTAAATGTTTTAATGTTATTACATAATTATTAAATGCTTTAAATAATTAAATTGCTAAAAATGGTATATAAAAATTAAATAATTTAAATAATCAAACACTATTAAAAAAATATTTTTTGTGAATGATATTATTTTTACTTTGACTTTTTTTTTATAAAAATTGTATTTTCTTGAATTTTTTCGTAACAAGTATTTATACATTAATTTTTAATAAAAAAATAGACATTTAATTAAAAATATCATTGTTATCTTATAAAATTATAACTATTCATCTTTCAAATAAAACTACTTCTACTTTAATTTTTTAAAATTATTTTCTTTAATTATGGGTACATATTACATACTGGAAAAGTTATAATTTAAAGTATCAACATACATTTATTATTTGATTGGAAAATATTGAGGAATCAATCAATCAATGAATTGAACAAAGAGTTGAGAAATTCTCCCTCCCCAACACCTTTCATTCATTCAACAAAGGCCATTAAACTTTGTGGATTACTTGCTCAAGTTTAGCACAAGGTAAGTCAACCATCACCAAGTGAAAACCTCAACATCATTCAAAGAGGCTCCTGCATTATTTCAGCAGAAAAATATTGACCTTCTTAGCATGTGCAGTGAATGAAAATCACGTAATTGGATCCTTGTTCAGGAAATAAGAAAATGGGATTTAGGAAAATCTATGCAGAGAAAGAAGCAGGACAATGAGAACAAGGAGATTGCTATTGTGATTGTAACAAAGGAAAACAATCAAGGCAGAAACAAGGTGACAGTGGCAATGGATTAAAATCAAATCCCACATCATTCAAATGAACAGACAAAAGCATAAGGGTATTTTTGTCCAAAAAATATTTTAATATCAACTTCACGGAAAGCTAAGATTTGAAGAAGCTAAGAATTGCAATTTCCCGAAAAGCTCTGCTGAGAGCTTTTGGCTTCTCCAAAAGTTGAAAAAAATAAATAAATCCAAACACCACTTTTAGATTGTGAAGATCTTATGTGAGTAGAGAAGCTCCTAGAATCTCTTTTGAGATGTATCCAAACGGACCCATTGTCTTTATGTTTCTTTACTGCTTTGTATGAAATTTAGTATTTTATTTCTTTATTTACTATTTGCTTGAATAGTTGCGCACGTTTATGACTTTTAATTGGTTATGCGCATTCTGATAGTGTACACAGAGGGTTCCCTCTTTTGGTAGTACACATTATTGATTAATTCTATGTTGTTTATTTCTTTTTGGAATTTAAAAAGATTTTTTTTTCTTGGACATAACATGTTTTTAGAAAGAATCAATAGATAGTGTTTTTGAAACTTGCTTTTTGAACTAGATCAGAACACAAAAAAATTATTTTTGGGAACTTTGAGATTGAAAAACAAATGAATGGTTTTCCAAATACCAAATGAAGGCAGATGTTTTTGAAAAACAAAGGAAAACTTCAAAACAACCAAGAGGGT
>PYAF01001071.1:22627-42420 GCA_007407185.1 Glycine tomentella | reverse complement strand
AAATTTTAAAATCAGAGTTACCACAGGATCTTTATCACATTCAAAATTATTTCAACACCAAGAATCAATATTCAATCAAATTCCCTTTCCAACAGAATAGAAAACAGAGTATAGAATTCTGTGCAATGAAATTGATTCACAAACAAAGTAATAAAGAGATGATGAGATTAAGAGAAAGATTAGCCACAGATTTTATACTAGTTCACCTCAAACACTATGAGGCTACATCCAGTTCTTCCACTCAACACTAGAGTAGAGTTCCACTATTGCAAAAATATCCTTACAAGCAATTATACAAGTCTCTCTTTATCAACCCTAGATAAAGTTCAAAAGTCTAAAACCCTATTAGACTCTTAGAGACCAAATCCCTTTGCCAAGAACACTACTCAGCAAAAACTAGAGAAACATTATCTCTACACTTGCAAGAAACTAATTTACAATAGACTAATCTTTACAAACAATTCAAAGAACAGTTTACACCTTCAAAGAAAAGGAAAGACATCATCTGATAATCCAAGAATGCATGTAAATGAATGAATCCACGAATTGAATGACAGATAATCAACTTAATGCATTCCTTTTCCTTAATCTTTGAATGAACAAATGCTTCACCTTCTTAATTCAAAGACCCATATGAATTTTGTGAAGCTAGGTATGTTTAGAACATAGAGAATCTCACTAATGAAAGCTCAGAGTGATTGTGAATGCTTTAGAATTCGAAATTTCACAAATGATCAAAAGTTACAAACCTCAGCCGAAGAGGTTCTATTTATAACAGCTTTTTAACTGAAAATAATCGATTAAACACGCTCCAGTAATCGATTATTTAGCATATGTAATCGATTAAAACAAGATAGTAATAGATTAATCTGTTTATAAAACGTTCTGAGTTTCAAGAACGAACCATTTAATCGATTATTCCGATATGTAATCGATTAAGCTAGAGGCACATGATTTTCCAAAATAAACCTCATAATCGATTAATGAAATAATGTAATCGATTAAAATGATCTTGAGCTTTTCTGGGTTTAGACAAAGAACAATATAAATTGATTATTCCATGAAGTAATGGATTAAGACAGTCAGCGTGTATTTTCCTAAGATGCATGTTCAGGCATGTAATCGATTAAACAAATATTGTAATCGATTAAGACAGAGAGTTCCATCTTTTCATAAAAAGCCTGAGTAATCGATTAAACCGAGATGTAATCGATTACAATGATCATGTTTTGTTTTCTAAAGGACACGAAGAACAAAATAATCGATGCTCCTATTCATGCAATCGATTATTTATTAGCAACTTAATTTTTCCAAAAACTTTACATTCTAAGTGCCTTTCTAATCAATTGCTTTTACTTAATCAATTAATCCAATGATCTTAAAATGAATGAATGATGCATGATACATACACTTGGATTATCAGATCATATACTTCCTTTTACAAATGATCAAATTGATTCTTCAAGCTTTCCTTTGAGCAAATCCTTTTGTGCATGTTTGAAAGTCCAAAACCTTGAAGCTTGATCCTCATTCCTGATACTTGGCTTCACTAGAATTAACAGTTTTTACATGGACTTAATAAAGAACAACTTTCAAAACACTAATTTAATTTGAACATGGAAAACAGGGCTTAAGCTTAGTGACTGTGTGTACCCACAGAAATTGCATCGAGTGTCCTCACTGATATGTTATAGTTGATTTTGCATAAATTTCTAATTGTCATAATATAAGATGCATGGATATGATTTAGGCCTTCTTTCTTTCTTGTATATTTTAAGCCATTGGCCAAAACAACTTCCCAATATATAATATCATTTGCAAGCCCTTTGAGCCAAACACTTGATATTTGTTGAAACACTAACCTAGGATAAGAGTTTCCTACCTTACCTTAGGTTAGGAGAGCAAAGGGGTTTTTGTTGGGAAATTCTATCATTAGGTGGCTAATGACATGTAAATAAAATACTATGTTTTACATATCACTATTTATGTAAAAGAAAAGAAAGAAAAGTAAAAGAAAAAGAAAAAGAAGAAAAAGAAAACTGGAAACAAAGTTCCTTGGAAAAAATAAAATGAATTATGTACATTATGTTATAAACTGTACAGAGTGTTGTAAATTTTAAAAGCTGGGTGATTGGGATGTTGGTATAGGAAACATTGATAAACTTGGTACAAAAGGAAAGAAATAGGTGTTAGATACAGGGGGAGTTAGAAGAAGGAGCTACAAGTTTATCAAAGCAAGGCTGAAGTATTTGGCTTGAAGTTTTAGCTTTTTACATGCCCAATTATTTTGATGGCATTTGTAATTTGTCTAAGTGGTTCAAGTACATTGCCTAGTGGATCCTTGTATTGCATAATTCATTTACATGCATTCATATGTAGTATAGAGGATTAAATGCTTGCATCTGCAAAGAAAATCGCATGGCTTATGTTTTTTGGAAAAATCAGATTTTGCACTGTGTTAATTGATTAATTGTATTTTATAATCAATTATATATGTCTGTTAATTTATGGAAAAGCCATGATGAACACTTTAATCGATTACCTTTCTTCGGTAATCGATTACCAAGTGTTATTTCAAAATATGTCTATCTGCTTTAATCGATTATAGGCAGATTGTAATCGATTACTAAGTGCATTTTACATATAATGAGTGTCTGCTTTAATCGATTACAAGTAAAGCGTAATCGATTACAAAGTCTTGTTTCTATCTGACCTTGTCTGATTTAATCGATTACCAATATTCGTAATCGATTACTACAACTTGTTTTCATAAATCAGCTGTCTATGTTAATCGATTACATCACGTATTAATCGATTAAGTTCTTCATGAAAGTTTTCCAGAAAAGCTCAAGAACATTTTAATTGATTATCTATTTGAATTAATTGATTACATATGTTAAAATAATCGATTACCTTAAGGGATTAATCATTACAGTTTGTTAAATAAGTTTTCTATTTAAAAGCTTTATGGATCTACACTTAGAATAATCAGAATATTTTGTGAGAACGAAAATATACTTTTGAGAGAGTCTTACCAAAAGCTCTAACTGCATTCAAAAGTTCAAGAAACTGATTTTACTTAGAGAGACACATCTTGTGAGAAGATCAAAGAGTTATGTCTATGGAAATGATGTGTTTGTGAAGAAAACGAGATTTCAAGAAAGATTAGTCTGTGCATTGACATTCATACAACCTGATTGATTGGTAACTATATACATTCATTCATCATCTTTTAAGGATCTCAGGTTGTGTACTTCTTGAACTCTTTCTTTTAGAATTTCTTTTTTAGATTTCTGTTGTGTAAATCATTTTAGTTCTTTCAAGCTTTCTTGAGTAGTATTCTTAAGAGGTAAAGATCTGAGTAGGGTTCTCAGAATCTTTGTGATTTGTATTCTAATAGTGTTTTAGAATTCAGTATCTTTATCTAGGGTTGATAGAGATAATCACTTGTTTTGCTTGTAAACGAAGAATTTGATTTAGTGAAAACTCTAACCTAGTGTTGGTTCGAAGACACTGGATGTAGCCTCCAAGTTTGTAAGGTGAACCGATATAAATTGTTGTGTCTTGTGTTCTTTATCTGTGATTCTTTCATTACTAGTATTTGAAAATCAATATACAATCAACAAGGAGCATTTCAGACATTACATGCATTCTATGGTTAATCTAGATTGAAAGAAAATAATGTTTTTGATAAAGGGTGATTGAGTGATACGATCCAAGTTTTAATTCCGCAAATTGTTGAAAACAATAGGAATACCCACAATAACCAAGAGGGGGGTGAATTGGTTGAAACTTAGTCTTTTAAAATTTATTTGTCAAATCAGAGTTAAGGATCTTAATCACTTTCAAAACCAAGAATGTTTTAACTCAATCAAATTACTCAGTTCAAGAAACCAATAGCTCAAAACAGAACTTGTTAGGTAATGATAATGAAACCAAGAACAAATGAACAAGATGGCTTGTAGGGATAGAGATAAAGAAAATTAACACAAGCAATTTATATTGGTTCACTTCATAACAGAAAGCTACATCCAGTTTCTTCTAATCAACACTAGATTAGAGTTCCACTATTATAAATTTATATTCTTACAAGCTTTACAACAACCTCCCTTTATCAACACTAGATAAAAAAATAGAAATCTAAAACCCTATTAGATTTCTAAAGAGCAAGAACCAGAGAACACTACTCTGTTCTTTCCTAGAGAACACCACTCTAGCCAAAGCTTCAAGAACCCACTTACAATAGAATCAAATAACAGAAATTCCAAAACAGAATTACAATCAAAGATTATGGAGAGAAACAACCTGATGATCCATTGAATGTGAATGCATATGAATTACCAATCAAGGTTGAATAGCAGAAAACAGAATTTAAGAACATGCTCTCCATTAAACTCTTTAAGTTTCTAGCCCAAAAATCATTCAATAGCTCATGATGATTAAAGAGTGGGACAAGAAGTTAGAGAACCCAGAAAGTCACTTTCAAACTCTTAGAAGGCTTGTGTATGCTCAGAAAATACGAAGTGTTCAAGTTTGAAATCAAGCCAAGCCTTCCTTCTATTTATAATAGAATTTTGTAACAACCTGTAATCGATTACACACGCCAAATAATCGATTAAAATCCATATATAATCGATTAAATTGTCATTTAGTCGATTAAAGTGTCCAATGCATATTCTGGGTTTCAACAACGAGCAAAATAATCGATTAAACTGAGCTGTAATCGATTAAATCAGAAAAGTTAAATTTCACAAAATAGCATGTGTAATCGATTAAAGCAGCAATGCAGGCCTTTTTAAATGGCCTATGTAATCGATTACAAATGATGGTAATCGATTATCACAGTAAGGCACAAAATACATTTTACACTATGTAATCGATTACAATAAGTGAGTAATCGATTAAAACATTTACTAAAGCTTTCCAGTTTTAAGTACGATCCAAATAATCGATTAATCCGATAGGTAATCGATTAAAATGCTATGTAATCGATTAAAACAGTAAAATTATATTTTTCCAAAAACATTACTCAATTAAATCCTTTTTCAAATAATTAGTAGCTTTGATTTTTAATGAAAATCATTTAAGCATGTTAATGAGTATGTGAATGCAATGCAAGGATCAAAAAGTTGCCTTCTCCTACACTTCATTTGAATTACAATCTTCAAGGCATGTGAAAAGCTCAAAACTATCTTCTAAGTCTTAGGCTTCATTCTTCATGTTGTTCCCCCTATATTCAACAATCTTCCCCTTTTTGGCTTTGAACATGCCAAATATTTGATTGACCATTTGTTAGATTTTGAAGTTCTTTGAGGGATAAAAAGTAGAAGACTTTGAACTTTTGTTAACCTAAAAACAAATTAACCTATTTGCCAAGAACAAGTGTTAAAAGATATGCTTGCATAAACATTAGTCATTAACTTGCATTAGTTGCTTCCTTAGACTTAATTTGCTCAATTTGCTCCCCCTTAATTAGATAATTCATTAGTTTTAGTTTGTGCAAAACTTAGCAGAAAAACAGAGCACAACAAAGTATAATAATCAATCAATATTTCTCTCCCTATTTGGCTTATCAAAGACAAAAACAAAGCATAGCAAATATTGAGAAGGAGAAACTTCATTAATCAATGGGGAAGAATAGTACATTAATCATAAAAAAAAAACAAAAGAAAATAGAGGAAAAGCAAGAAAAAGGAAATACAAGAAATTAGAATGAAAAACATAGAAATCCTAAAAGGATTCAGAACCATCAAACATAAGCTTAGTTTCTATGTTTTCTAGCCTAGACTTTATTTCCTCTAATGCTGAATTTGTCTCAGCCCTGTGCTCATGATGCAGAGACAATATGCCATCCATCTTTTGAATCATAAGAGATTCAAATGGACTGTAAGATGGTTGAGTAGGGCCTTCTTCTTCAGCTTCTTCATCACCTTCCTCTTCAATTCCAGCAACAACAGCAAGGACTTGTTGGCCAGCCATTTGCCATCCTTGAGGAGTTTTGACCATCCCTAGCTTTGTGAGATGTTTCTCCTTGGTGAGGTTGTTGCTAGAGTTGGTGTTGTCAACAACCTCATTACAAACATCTATGTTAAAATAGCCAATAAACCTGGAAACAAGCACAACATAAGGAAATGGGTAATTCATTAACCTCTTAGACTTAACCATTATCTCCTTAAGAATGAGAATCCAATTCATCTGAGTTGAATTCTTGAGACCATACACAAGTTGCAGGTCATCATCAGTGGCTTGGGCATGGTTGGCAGCTCTAGGAGTGAGGATGTATGTGATAATGTAGTAGAGGAGTCTGTCTTCATGGGTCATGGGCAAAAAATTACAAATAATATAAATTAAATAATTAATTTGACATTTGGTGTGGGGGAGGGGGAAACAAATTGGGGATTTGGTGCACTCAAACACGCTAAAAGATTCAAAGATTCAAACTGAGAATACTGTGGTTCAGATGGTGCAGGCTCATCTTGAGCTTCCTCAGCATCTCCTAGCTGATGTCCTTCTTCATCACCTCCTTCTCCTTCTTCCTCAGCCAATGGCACAGGTTGGCCTGCCAGTTGCCAACCATAAGGAGTCTTCACCATGCCAAGCTTTGTGAGGTGCTTCTCCTTGATTTGGCTGTTCCTTGAGTTGGTATGATCCATGACCTCATTTGACACATCTACTTGAAAGTAGTCAATGGATCTTGAAACCAAAATAGCATAAGGAAAAGGATAGTTTACAAATATTTTAGATTTCCGCATAACTTCTTGAAGGATCAAAATCCAGTTCAGCTTGATTCCATTCTTCAAGCCATAGACAACTTGAAGATCATCATCTGTTGCTTGAGCATGATTGGTAGACCTTGGTGTGAGGATGTAGGTGATTATGTAATGCAAAAGACTGTCCTCATGTTTTATGGGACTAGTGCTCATCCTTAATCTCAGGTTCATGTGAGGGTCAATGAGCATGCTTCTATATGTCTCCATCTTGTTGTATCCTTCAGCTTCCTTTTCAAATCTTCTTTCTCCATCAAAGGAGATACCAGCAACCTCATTCCATATCTTAGGTGTTATTTCCATTGCAACACCATTGACTTGTGAGAGAATAGTTCCATGCATGGAAATCTTAGAATAGGTATAGAAGACTTTAACTAAGTTTGGATAGAATGTGCCTTTCATTTCAACAAACTTTGTTATGCCTTGTTGCTCTAACAACTGTGGAAACTGAAATCCTTGTTGGGTAAACCAAGCAAGGCTGACAGAGAAGCTTGGTAGCATTGAACTGGAAATAGTTCATTTTATCAGCTTTATTGGAAAACCAATGATCAAGTCTATTGGTGACAGGGTTAGAAGGCTGGGCTTGTGCTTTCCTTTTGGAGGTTTTGGCCTTTTTGGAAGTAGACATGGTGAAGGTACGAATTTGAAGATTAAAGAATGAAAATAACCTCTTAGGATAAGAGAGTTTTAGAGAGAAAAAGAGAGTGAGAAAACAGAGTATGAGGTGTGAGATACCAACTTCACAAATTCACTATTTATAGGCAATTTGAGGTTGTGAGCAGTTGAAAATGTAAAAATATAGCTGTTGTGGCCTTAATCACTCACATAATGGCTTTGATTGCATCAAATCATGCTTAATAGTAGTTGGGCAGTTTCAAAAACTGTCAGATTCTGCAGTAACCACTGAAATAATCAATTATTTTGCTTATGTAATTGATTATTTCACTTGAAATATCACTACTCAAAAATGTGTAATCGACTAAAATCTTAGGTAATCGATTATATCAAAGCAAATGGCTTATTGAAGATGAAGTGTAATCGATTATAATTTGATTTAATCGATTAAGACAGAGTGAGATGGAAATTTCAGACAGGCAGGGCCAGAACAATCGATTATTTCGATGAAGTAATCGATTATTCCAGAGAAGTTCAGATTTCTGGAAAATACACTGACTTCATGTAATCGATTAAGTGGTCGATTTAATCGATTATTCCAGAGATAACATGACTTTTCAGGAACTCGAGATGGAGAATAATCAATTAATTGGATGATGTAATCGATTGCAACAACTTTGACTTGTTTATAAGAAGCACATGATGAACAAATAATTGATTAAAGTTTTATACTAATCGATTATTTCAGCTTTTATACACCAAATATTGATTTTATGCAGCAAACAATATGTAATCCTTACATCAATTTGAGTTGCTATTATTCAAGCAATGTCTAATCCATTCATAAATCAAAGAAAATAAACATAGAAATGTCACTCAACATGTACTAGATTCATCCAAATTTCCAAGCATATTTCTTAATGTAAAGAATCTATCCCTATCTAAAGGTTTAGTAAAGATGTCAGTCAATTGATTCTTACTATCAACAAACTCAATTTTTATGTTACCTTTTTGTACATGATCTTTGATGAAATGATGTCTTATTTCTCTATGCTTTGTCCTAGAATGCATGATTGGATTCTTGGAGATATTTATAGCACTTGTATTGTCACATAGAAGTGGAATTTGTTGAAGTTCTACACCAAAATCTTGGAGTTGTTGCTTTAACCATAAACTTTGAGCACAGTAACTTCCAGCTGATATGTACTCAGCTTCAGTTGTTGACAAGGCTACACAAGATTGCTTTTTGCAATGCCAAGAAATTAAAGAGCTTCCCAATAGATGACAAGTACCACTTTGCTCTTTCTATCCAACTTGCATCCTGCAAAATCAGAGTCAGAGTAACCAATTACATTGATTGTTGTACCTTTTGGATACCAAAGTCCCATTTTTGGTGTAGACTTTAGATATTTGAAGATTCTTTTCACTGTTGTTTGATGAGACTCTTTAGGATTAGCTTGATATCTAGCACATAAGCAAACACTTAACATAATGTGATGTGTTGCAAACACATCTTAGTTTTAGGCTAGTTTTAGGTTAGAATTTAATTGAATAATTAGGAATATAGGTTAGAATTAGCTTAATTGTCATTCATATCTAAATTTATCTCATTTCATTGCCAAAGCTTTATTTCAGGATAAAAAGGAGGAGTTTCAAGCCAAAAGAAGAAGGAAACCAAGCTGAAGGTCCCGCGCGATTCGCGCCATAATGGAAATTACCAAGCTTCAAATTCGAATAAGTCACGCGGATAGCGTGAAGGCCGCGCGACCAGCGCCAAGTGCTCAAGATCAGCCTTCCAACTCGAAGCATCCACGTGATCAGCGTGGATTTTCACGCGAATAGCGCTAGGAAGCCGAACGATCCACGTGATCAACGCGGAAACTCGCGCCACCAGCGCCAGAAGGTCTGAAGGCAGTCCCAACTCGTGTCATCCGCGTGATCAGCGCAGAATTCCGTGCGATCCGTGCGGTTAAGATGCTGTTGCCTGATTTAAAAAGATTGAGTTCGAAAATGCAGAGGAAAAGGGTCCTTGTTACTGGAATTAAACCATCTTCAAGGCAATTATAAAAGGAGGCCTCTGAACTGAAGAAAAACACCATTCATTAGGATTCAAGAGCTTAAAACACCTTTGGAAATCAAATTTACATAGAATCAAGGCTAGGGTTTACTGCAGAATCATGTCTCAATCAACAGCTTTTGTGTTCTTGACGCCTATGTCCGGCTAAACTTTGTATTGTGGTTAGGCCAAGAACCAATGTGAACTCCTTTGTAACTTGACTGGTATTGAATGAGATTGTTATGATTGCTTTATTTTACTCTGTTCTCAATTGTTTTACTCTTTCTTAGAATTGGCCATTCTATTTAAGTTCTGAGGGTTAGGATTCGCAATAGGGATGTTGGGGTTCTAATTTCTGACATGAGTAAGATAACAATTGTTCATTGCCTAGAGATAGGGATGCGTGATTGTAGAACCTCATAATATAGTCTTTTAAATGCTTAGCTTGATAGAAATCACCAAGGGATTGGGATTTTGATTCAGGTTAAAGGGTTAATTCGCTAAGGGATTATGGATTAGCTAAATTAGAAAAGATTTATTCTCTGGGTAATCAGAAACAATCAAACTTGATAACCAGTTAAGTGAAGAAGTAGGGAACAAAGGGGATTGTGCCTGACCACAATTATTCCTTCCATTGGTAACACTTCAACTCAATTTACTGCAATTTAATCTTTTTAATTTCTGTCTTATTTTTCAACACTCGACACACAACAACAAATTCTTCACAAACAATTTCTTTTTCTTTTCCAATTGCTTAGACTGCTAATTACTGTGATTTCACACCAATCCCTGTGGAGATGATACTTACTTACCCACTTTATTACTTGAAACGAGCGGTGCACTTGCCGTGTTCGCAACATAATGTCAGGTCTACTTAATGTGAGATAAAGCAATGATCCTATCATTCCTCTATACTTTGACTCATCAACACTTTTTCCTCTTTCATCTGAATCTAGGTAGGTGGAAGTTCCCATAGGAGTTGTTGCAGCTTTGCAATTTTCCATATCAAACTTCTTTATCATTTCCATACAGTACTTTGATTGGCTTAGGAAACTTCCATTCTTCATTTGTTTAACTTGAAGTCCAAGAAAGAATGTAAGTTCTCCCGTCATAGACATTTCAAATTCATTATGCATACTGGCTGCAAATTTTTTACACAAGGAGTGATTAGTAGAACCAAAAATGATATCATCAACATAGATTTGTACCATAAGTATGTCTTTGTTTTTCCTTTTGATGAACAGAGTTTTATCCACTTCTCTTGTGAATGATTGATCAAGCAAGAACTTACTTAACCTCTCATACCAAGATCTTGGAGCTTGTTTCAATCCATATAATGCTTTTCTTAATCTGTACACATGGTTAGGATATTGATGATCTACAAAACTAGGAGGTTGGTCAACATATATTTCTTCATCAATATAGCCATTAAGAAATGCACATCTATTTGAAACAATCTAAAGTTCATCATACATGCATATGCAAGGAGTAATCTTATTGCTTCTAGTCTAGCAACTGAAGCATAAGTTTCATTATAATCAATGCCTTCCTCTTAGTTGTAACCCTTTGCAACCAATCTAGCTTTGTTTCTTATTATGATGCCACTTTCATCCAGCTTGTTCCTAAAAACCCACTTAGTGCCAACAGGTGTGTGAGTGGTAGGTCTAGGTACTAGTTCCCAAACATTATTTCTTTTAACCTGATTTAATTCCTCATGCATAGCAATTAACCAATGTTCATCTAATAAGGCTTGTTCAATGTTATTTGGTTCTATTTGTAATACAAAAGCCATAGTGCAACAAAGATTTCTTAAGGAAGATCTAGTTGATACTCCCTTTGACACATCACCAATTATGTTGTCCAATGATAGGTCTCTTGTGGTTCTCTAATCTCTGAGTCTAGGTGTGGCTGCTTCTTGATTTGTATTTTCTAATGTTTCTTCTTCTTCCAACTTACTAGCTTCTATGTGTTGCTGTCTTTCTTCTTTGTTTTCTACATCATTGTTACTCAAAACTTCTTCTTGAGAAGGGTTAGTTTCATCACATACTATATGTACAGACTCTTCAACACACAAGGTTCTCTTGTGAAAGACCCTATAAGCCTTACTTTGCAAGGAATGTCCTAGAAAGATAGCCTCATCAACTTTTGAGTCAAACTTACCAAGATTATCTTTGCCATTGTTTAAAACAAAGCATTTACAACCAAATGCCTTAAAGTGAGAGATGTTTGGTTTCCTCCCTTTATAGATTTCATAAGGAGTTTTCTTTAAAATAGGCCTTATGAGAATCCTATTAAGAGTATAACAAACTGTACTCACAGCATCTGCCCAAAAATTCTTAGAT
The DNA here is from genome assembly GCA_007407185.1 of Glycine tomentella. Classification (NCBI taxonomy): domain Eukaryota; kingdom Viridiplantae; phylum Streptophyta; class Magnoliopsida; order Fabales; family Fabaceae; genus Glycine; species Glycine tomentella. The sequence goes on along the minus strand of PYAF01001071.1, from coordinate 30,640 downwards.
AATTTTGTTTCATTTAGAAGAGTCCTTGCTCCTTCTTCAAGTGATCTGTTTTTCCTCTCCATACCACCATTTTGTTGTGGTGTTCTTGGAGCTGAAAAATTGTGATTAACTCCAAAATCTTCACAGAACATTTCAAAGTGTTCATTTTGGAATTCACCACCATGGTCACTTCTAATTGAAACAATATTACATCCCTTTTCATTTTGAATTACCTTGGCTAGTTTCTTAAAAGCTGAGAATGCTTGGCTTTTGGATCTTAAGGACAATGTCCAAGTGTATCTAGAGTAATCATCAACTATAACAAGTCCATAATAATTGCCTCCTAAGCTCATGGTTCTTGAAGGACCAAATAAATCCATGTGAAGCAATTCAAGAGGTCTAGAAGTAGAAATCATATTCTTACTTTGAAAAGAGTTTTTAGTTTGCTTCCCTCTTTGACATGCTTCACAAATTTTATCATTTTCAAACTTAAGCTTAGCTAGACCAATTACTAAGTCTTTCCTAATTAACTTGTTGAGATGATGCATGTTTATATGTGATGTTCTTCTATGCCATAACCATGTTTCATTCACTTTACTTATCAAGCAATCAGTTTTATGTATGAATGCATGGTCAATAGACAAGACATAGATATTACCCTTTCTCTTACCAATGTGTGCCACTTTGCCATTTTTATCATCATGTATCAAGCAAGTCTCATTGTTGAAGGTGACTTTGAAACCTTCATCACACAATTGACTAATGCTAAGTAAATTGTGTTTCAGCCCTTCAACATAAAGCACATCCTTGATTTTTGTAGATAAGCTATCTCCAATATTCCCTTGCCAAATTATTCTGCCTTTATTATTGTCCCCATATGTAACATATCCTCTTTCTTCAAGTACAACATTTGTTAGCATGAATATGTCTCCTGTCATGTGTCTAGAGCATCCACTATCTAGGTACCAAATTGAAGATTTTCCTCTAAGACACATCTGAACAAATCAAATTAAAAAGAGAGACAGGGTCCCAATTATTTGAACAAGAAAATTATGTTGTACAAGAAAATTATTTGAACCTTTATTCTTCCTGTTTTCGAAAAAAAAACCGAAATTTTATAAAATAAATATGAATTAAAGCGAAGTAGAAGCGGTCGTTTCAATTGTGGTATCAGAGCTATGGTTTGTTTTTAAGGACAAAATGTGGATTTTGTTTTTGTTGTGAAAAGTTTTGTTGAATGATAACTTGTATGTTGTGTGATTTACATGGAATTGTTTTCTATGTATTATTAATACTTAAATTTCATGTTATTCTCCTTTTGTTGGTAATTATTTAGGAAAATGGAAACTTTTGGTACCCACAATATGCTTTTTGTGTTGGTGGATAGTCAAAGCTATCAAGAGGAATTGGTGGACGAACAATCCACTGTTTGTAGGAAAGTAGTTATATATCGAGCTGAATCTGTGATAAGGGAGCCTCCGATTACCAAAGAATATTATGACACAGTGGTGATACCATGGACCCCGGATAAACTAGTGCATCGGGTGATAGAAAATGTGGTGTATTATGGAACTGACAAACCTGACAATGCTCCTGTGGTCCGTAATGAGTGGTATTATGATAATTCTCCTGGGGTGGTAGGACAAGATAACGATAATGAGGTGGCGGTTGAGGTTATGGATCAAAACTTCTAAATATATATATATATATGTATGAACTAAATAACTGGGATACGAATGTATGATAATGGAACGTCTAGAAGTAACTCTTGAAAAATAAGTAACTGTGAGAAGGTAGTGATGTTTTGAGTATCTTTTATAACAACTGATGTATGATAAGGATGCAGTAATATTATCTATGGTTATGGTTATAGCTATGGTATTTTTAATATTTTAATTTGTTTGTTATATTTATACAAGTTCAAAATGGCGGGGAGAAATGACCGTGCTATAGCTGACGCATTGCAAGCTTTAGCTCAAGCAGTGGGAAATCAGCAAAGGACTGGGAACGTAGAATATCAAGGATTGGAGGGTTTTCAAAGAAACCATCCGCCCACTTTCAAGGGAGGATACGATCCTGATGGAGCTCAATCGTGGCTGAGGGAAATTGAGAAAATTTTCCGAGTAATGGCTTGTCCTACTGATAGAAAGGTACTTTTTGGTACCTACATGTTAGCAGAGGAAGCTGAATATTGGTGGGAGAATACCCAGTTGCGGTTGGAAGCAGGAAATCAACCAATCACTTGGGAGGTTTTCAAAATAGCCTTTTTGGAAAAATACTTTCCTGAAGATATTAGGAACAAGAAAGAAATGGAATTTCTTGAGTTGAAACAAGGGAGTAGAACAGTGGCTGAGTACGCAGTGAAATTTGAGGAATTAGTCAGATATTTTCCTCATTATCAAGGAGTTGAAGGAGAAGGGTCGAAGTTTGTTAAGTTTTTGAATGGATTAAGACCAGAGATTAAGCAAGCGGTAAATTACCAGGGGATACGACAATTTCCTCAGCTGGTAAATATGTGCAGAATTTATGATGAAGATTCCCGTGCCAGTGCATCTCATTATAAGAATGTAGGACCTATGAGGAATAAAGGAAGGAATCGTCCAAACATGGGTAAACCCTATAATAAGGATCGTCCGAATGCTTCTTATCCCAGAATTCCTGTAGGTCAAGTCTCTTCATCTGTTCCTCCGCGATGCTTTAGGTGTGGGAAGATTGGACACTATTTCTCGCAATGCCCAGATAAAGAACCTACATGTTACACCTGCCACAAGAAGGGACATGTTTCCATAAATTGTCCTCTGAATCCTTTAAATTTCAGGAAGAAGGAGAATGGAAATCAAGGTCATCCCCCAGAGAAACCTAAAACCACCGGAAGAGTATTTGCTCTTAGTGGAAGTGAGACTTCTCAATCTCAAGACCTGATCCGAGGTAAGTGTTTCATAAGAAAAATTCCTTTAGACGTATTGTTTGACTTAGGAGCTACTCATTCATTTATTTCTTATACCTGTGTTCAAAATTTACATCTTCCTGTGTCTCCCTTAAATTACTTTTTGAAGGTTATTACCCCTACGAGTGAGTCATTCGTTACTTCTGAAATATGTCTAAATTGTCAAATAGAGTTTGAGGGTCATGTGTTTTCTGTTGATCTAATCTGTTTGCCATTGCATCAAATTGATGTTATATTAGGCATGGACTGGTTATCATCTCACCAGGTGATGTTGAACTATTTTGATAAAACTATAGTTTTTGGGAACCCTCAAGTTAGTAAGGATATGCAGATTATCTCCCCTAATAAAGTCCTTAGGATGATGAAAAAGAATGATGTTCAAATATACATGATTAAATCTCACTCTGAATCTGAAACTGAGATTGATAAAGAGAGTATGCCAGTAGTGAAAGAATTTCCTGAGGTATTTCAAGAAGTAGATCGATTACCTCCTGAAAGGGAAGTTGAGTTTTCTATAGATTTAGTTCCTGGAACTGGACCCATATCTATAGCACCTTATAGGATGTCTCCTGTAGAGTTAGCTGAAGTGAAGAAGCAAATAGAAGAGTTGTTGAATAAGCAATTTGTGAGACCTAGTGTGTCACCATGGGGTGCTCCTGTGTTATTAGTTAAGAAAAAGGATGGTTCTATGAGGATGTGTATAGATTATAGGCAGTTAAATAAGGTGACAATTAAGAATAAATATCCTTTACCTAGGATTGATGATCTTATGGATCAATTAGTAGGAGCTTGTGTTTTTAGTAAAATTGATCTTAGATCAGGATATGATCAGATTCGGGTAAAAACTGAGGATATTCCTAAAACTGCTTTTAGTACCCGATATGGTCACTATGAGTATTTAGTTATGCCTTTCGGTGTGACTAATGCTCCAGCTGTATTTATGGATTACATGAATAGAGTTTTCCATCCCTATCTTGATAAGTTTGTGGTTGTATTCATTGATGATATTTTAGTATATTCTAGGACTAAGGAAGAGCATGCCGAACATTTGAGGATTGTTCTGCAAACTTTAAAAGATCGGCAATTGTATGCTAAAATGTCAAAGTGTGATTTTTGGTTAGAAAAGGTGAATTTCTTTGGTCATGAAATAGCCCAAGGAGGAATTTCAGTAGATCCTTCAAAAGTACAAGCTGTGATGGAATGGGAAAGACCTAAGACGGTCACTGAGATTAAAAGTTTCTTAGGATTGGCAGGATATTATAGAAGGTTTATTCAGGATTTTTCAAAAATAGCCTTGCCAATGACTATTCTGACTAGGAAGGGTCAAGCTTTTGTATGGAATGACCAGTGTGAGGAAAGTTTTCAAACTCTTAAGAATAAGTTGACTACGGCACCTGTGTTAGTGTTACCAGAGTTAGGGAAACCTTTTGTAGTATATTGTGATGCATCTAAAATGGGTTTAGGAGGAGTTTTAATGCAAGAAGGGAAAGCAGTGGCTTACGCATCTAGGCAATTGAAAACTCATGAAAGAAATTATCCTACCCATGATTTAGAATTGGCAGCTGTGGTATTTGTACTGAAAGTTTGGAGACATTATTTGTATGGTTCACATTTTGAGGTTTTTAGTGATCATAAGAGTTTGAAATATTTGTTTAGTCAAAAAGAGTTGAATATGAGACAAAGGAGGTGGATGGAATTTTTAAAGGATTATGATTTTGAACTTAATTATCATCCGGGAAAAGCCAATGTGGTGGCTGATGCCCTGAGCAGGAAATCTTTAATGATATCTACCTTAATGATTAAGGAACTCAATCTGTTAGAACAATTTAGGGATTTAAGTTTGATATGTGAAACTACACCAGTAAGTATTAAATTGGGAAATTTACAAGTGACTAATGATTTTTTGAAGGAAATAGGTAGTAAGCAGAAATCTGATTCTTTTATGAGGAAGGTAATTGAAAATATAGAGAAGGGAGGAAAAAGTGAATTCAATATAGGAAAGGATGATGTGTTACGGTTACAAGGGAGAGTGTGTGTACCCAATGATCTGGAACTTAAGAGATTAATTTTAGAGGAAGGACATAAAAGTAAGTTGAGTATTCATCCTGGAGCCACTAAAATGTATCAGGATTTAAAAGTTTTGTTCTGGTGGCCAAAGATGAAGAGAGAAATCAGTGAATATGTACACTCATGTTTAGTTTGTCAGAAAGCCAAAATAGAACATCAGAAGCCATCTGGAATGCTGCAACCTCTAGAAATTCCTCAGTGGAAATGGGATAGTATAGCTATGGATTTTGTTACATCTTTACCTAAGAGTTCTAAAGGATTTGATTCTATTTGGGTTGTTGTAGATAGGTTAACAAAATCTGCTCATTTTATTCCTATTAATATTAGGTATTCTTTAGAGAAATTGACAAGCTTGTATATAAAGGAAATTGTGAGATTACATGGAGTACCTTCTAGTATTATATCTGATAGAGACCCTAGATTCACTTCAAGATTTTGGGGAAGTTTGCATCAAGCATTAGGAACTAAATTAAAGTTAAGTTCAGCATATCATCCCCAAACTGATGGACAATCTGAGAGAACAATTCAGTCTTTAGAAGATCTTCTAAGAGCTTGTGTTTTAGAACACAAAGGTAAGTGGGAAGACTTTTTGCCTCTGATAGAATTTACTTATAATAACAGTTTTCATTCCTCAATTGGAATGGCACCATACGAGGCATTATATGGTAGGAAGTGTAGAACTCCTCTGTGTTGGGTAGAACCTGGAGAAAGCTTAATTTTAGGACCAGAGATTATACAACAAACTACTGATAAAATTAAGTTGATCCAAGGAAAAATGAATGCCGCACAGAGCAGGCAGAAAAATTATCATGATCGGCGAAGGAAAGATTTAGAGTTTGAGGAAGGAGATCATGTGTTTCTAAAAGTGAATCCTTGGACTGGGGTGGGGAGAGCTCTGAAATCCTGAAAACTTACACCACGTTTCATTGGACCTTTTCAAATTATCAAAAGAGTCGGACCAGTAGCTTATCAAATTGCTTTACCCCCAAATCTTTCCAATCTTCATAATGTGTTTCATGTGTCTCAACTCCGTAAATATATCCATGATCCTTCACATGTCATTGAAGTGGATGAAGTACCTATAAAGGACAATTTGACTTATGAAACATTTTCGGTAAGGATTGAGGATAGAAGAATCAAAGTCTTGAGAGGAAAAGAAATTCCGTTGGTTAAGGTAATTTGGGGAAATAGTACCAATGGTGATGCAACATGGGAAGTGGAAAGCGAGATGCAAAAGAATTATCCGGCACTCTTCGCATCAGGTAAATTTCGAGGACGAAATTTTTTAAGAGGGGGAGAATTGTAACACCCCAATATTTTATTTATTGAATATGGATTTAAGGAAATACTTAAGGACGATTAGAAAGTTATAATTCACTATCTAGAGGGATTTTTAGCACTTAATACACATTTTGAAATAAAATTCAACTTAAGCTATTCTAGTTATTAGAAAATTTTATAAAAGTGAGGAACATAATATTAGGAGTTTTCTTGTAATTATAAGTTAAAGAAACTTATTTATTAAAAGGGATTAGTGAGGTTATAAATTAAACCAACAAGAAATACAATTATATTATAAGGAAAACAAGTGTAGTATGGGTTGTTGAAGCTAGGCTAAACCGTATGATTAAAAATGGAGGGGAAGGATGGAGTTATCCATAAATTCTTATGCAATTAAATTAACTAGGAGCTAAGCTAATCAATTAGGAAACAAAATACAAAGCATATGGCACTAAAAGAATGGCCACGGTGGGAATAAAAAGAAAGCACAACATGTATTATTGGGACAAGGTGGCTACGGATAAAGGAAGAAAAAAAAATCTGAATGGCTTTTGCATGAGTGAAACTTACGTGGAATGACCAAAGAAAGGAAGAGGAAGGGGGCCAATTCAAGAGTAAGGAAAAGAAGCCAAAGCTTGGGCAGATTTTTGTTGAGACAAGAAGAATCTTTGACTTAGAAAGGGAAAATTCAAAGGAACAAAAGGAATATGCATTAAATGGCAAAGAATAAAAGTCACATGGCCTTATCCCTAAGCTTACCATCCGTGCAATCAAGGAAGCAAATATCAAATTGAATTCCTCCTAGGCCAAGGTCTAACCGTGCAGATTTTTGAAGGAGACAAAAAGGGAATAAAGCCATAAGACAAAGCATATTCTATATTCTATTAAGGGAAGAAAAAAAATCTGTTTGGAAAGCCACATAACCGTGCAGAATTTTGGGGACCAAGAAGTCAAGCTTTCAACCAATAGAATTAAGGCAATTATGGGATCATGCTATATAAGGAAAGGAATGAAGGAATTGGGGTCAGCCAAAGAAAAAGAAACCGTGCAGTTTTTTTAGCCCCACCACCTTTGAGTGTTGTTTTCAAGTTTCATTTGTATTCTAACATCACACATTCCACCGTACATACTTGCATCCCTTAAGCCATCATTTTCACAAACATTCTTCAAGGAAAAAGCAAGGCCACGTGAAGCTTGGTAGCAAAGGAGCAGCTGTTCAATTTTTGGAAAGCACTTGAGGTATAGGGAGGCCTTGATAAATAAAGTTTAAATACTTAACCATACCTAAGACTATTACTTAATTTAGTAAGGAATTAATTTGATGAGTAATAGGAGAGAAATTAATTTGATCTATCTCTTTAATTGATGCTTGATGTTTTAGATTTATGTTGTGAAAATTATTTTGATTAAGTGATGGTATAGATGATTTTTAATATCTCTTGAAGGTTATAATTTTGTTGCTTAGTTAATTGATTTATCCTTTGTTATGTTCACCTATTCTTATTAATTATTGACTTTAGATCAAGGATGTAATGTTTACTCACTTATGGATAACATATATTTTATGTTCCTTAAGCTAATTTATTTTGAAAAGAACCTTACTTAAGTTTTAGAATATTTCTTTTGCTAATATCTCTTAAGAAAGTATTTTGATGTTACTTGATTTATTTTGATTTACTTTATTCTATTGTTGTTGTCATAGCTATTCTAACTCAATCAAGAAGATATATTATCCTTGA
>PYAF01001070.1:69111-125841 GCA_007407185.1 Glycine tomentella | reverse complement strand
AGTAAAGTTCCTAGAAATTCTATTCTAGATTTTCTTGTCACCTATTAGTAATTTATTACCTAGGAGTATTGTATTGAAATTTTTCTAATCTCTATTCTAGGTAAAAAATCCTTTAATCACATATTACTAATTGATCTAAAACATTTCCTAAATTACACATTTAACACGTATATAAAAATATTGGGGTGTTACAATGGTGAATTATTCTAATTGAGATTGTTATTAAAGATTCAAACTAGATGTACATCATACAGTGACTTGCAAACTACCAATGGTGTAACTCATGATTCCTTTTGTGATGCTTGAGGTACAGTTGGGTTGTTTTTCAATGACAAAGAATTTGTTGATTGCCTTATAGAAGTGGCAATATCTATGTAGATCATTTGTGTTAACCTATTACTATCCAATGTGATATCTAATTCAGTATACGTATGGGAAAGACGTGGCTTATATTTCCAGATGGCATTTTATATATACGACGAAATTAATTGAATTACCTAGGTATTTTATTTCGTACTTTAAATTTACTCACACATTTACATTTCAATCTCAATCTTTCAAAATTAATTTAAGTATTTATTTATAGATTAGATGATCACTGAGTTTAACTTGAAAAAGATGTCCATTTTAGAGATTAAGAAGGTATTAATCTATAATGGTAAATCTTTGAACAATTTTAAGGGCATGCCATTTCCTAATGAGCATGATATTACTCAATTTGAAAATATGTTATTGTTTATAAGTTAAATTATGGTTGTCATGAGATGAAAGTACTCCATTCTGATTGTTTCCAAAAGTTAAACACTAGACAGAAGAGTGCTCATTATTAAATATGGAATTCTTGCTTGTAATCAACTGGAGGGTTTTTTTTGTGTATGAGTATGAAGCTACGGACAAGACATTTCTTTGGCAAACTCTTATGTATAAATTATGATCAAAAAGAAAGGTTGTATAAAATGTTGCATCAAGTGAAATTGTATCATTGTTGCTTCTGGGAGGTACGACAACTCCTTCTCAATTTTCCATATCACTGAACTTGAACAAGATTGTGTTGTGGTATAAAACTATGAATTTTGAAAGTAGAATTGTTGCAATTCACTTCTTTAATTATTTGGGATGAAGCACCTATAGTTAGTAGATGGGCTTTTTAGGTGTTTGATAGAAATTTACATGATTTTATGCATTTCAAAGTACACAATATTCATGATAAACCATTCAAAGGAAAGGTTATTGTTCTAGGTGGAGATTTTAGAAAACAATTTACCTGTAATTCCTAATGGTGATAAGATTCAATTGTTATGGCTACAACCAATTCATCCATATTATGGAAGTATTGCACTCTATAACATTAACAGAAAACATGTGACTAAAAGTTTGTGAAAATGTTGATGACAAAGAACAAAGGAATATTTTCTTCGACTGGTTAATTTCATTGGGCAATGGTAAAATCACTGGATCAAATGTTAATGAAGATTTGGTTGAAATTTCTTCATGCTTACTAGTTAAAGAAAATAGAAATCCAACAAATGACATTGTCAAAACAATATATCCCAAATTGGCTAGACATGTGCATGATTTTGATTATTTTAAAGAAAGGGAAATTTTAGCACCAACCCTTGAAGTTGTTGGAGATGTAAACGATTAGGTTATAGGGTTGCTTCCAAGAGATGAGAAGACATATTTTAGCTCAAACTTTATTTTCAAGATAAATGAAGAAATGATATACAAATGGATTGTTGGATAATGGAATTTCTTGTAGAATATAGGAACACTTCACACTTAACCAAGAGGGGGGTGAATTGGTTTGGCTTGGTAAATTAAAAATTTCTTTGACAAAATCAGAGTTTCCCTTTGGATCTTTATCACTTTAGAAATCAAGAATCTTTATTCAATCAAATGTTCAATCCAAGGTATCTAATAGCTCAAGATTGAATTAATAAACAAGGCAACATTATCAAGTTAAACAGAATAACATCAAGAAAGAGATCAAGATCAAAACATACAAGATTTATACTGGTTCACTTCAAACACTATGAAGCTACATCCAGTTTTCTTCCACTCAACACTAGAATGGAGTTCCACTATTGTAATATTTCTGTTCTTACAAGTAATAACAAAGTCTCTCTTTATCCGCCCTAGATAAAGTTCAGAAATCTAAAACACTATTAGATTTTTAGAGACAACCCCACTAAGAACACTACTCAGCAAACCCTAGAGAAACTCTAACTCTAGATTACAAGCAAGAAACCCAATTACAATAAACAATCAAATACAAGTTCACAAAAGAATTACAACCACAAGGTTTAAGGAGAGAAAACACCTGATGATCCAATGAATGATATGCTTATGAATGAATATATCAGGTTGAATTATGAAAACAAACTCATAACATCTCTTTCCTTAATCTTTGAAAAAACTATTCTTGCTTCAAGAATCACTTAAAAATCCATAAGAGTTTTAGTGAAGACAAGCACTCATAGAACCCAGAAAAATTACTAAGAAAGTGTTTAGAAAGCTTAGGTAGGCTCAGAATACGAATTGATCAAGTTACAAACAAGCTGAGCAAGGGTTCCATTTATAACAAACTTTTCTAACCGTCAGTAATCGATTAAACGCGCTCAATAATCGATTATTTTACTTATATAATTGATTAAATCAAGCATGTAATCGATTAAAGGGTTCTATAAAAATCTGGGTTGAAGCAACGAACAGAATAATCGATTATTTTGATACATAATCGATTAAAACAGGAAGCTTCATAACCATGAAATAAACTATGTAATCGATTACGGATTCTGGTAATCGATTAATGCAAGAAGCTTCATAAACATGAAATAGACAGAGTAATCGATTACAAATTCTGGTAATCGATTAAAGAAGTAAGATATGTTAAGCATAGGCATATGATGTAATCGATTACAATATTTACTAATAAATTGTTAACATATTTATATAATAGTGATTATTTTAATGTATACAGGGCCCAAAAAGAGATGGTGTATCTTTTAATATTGAATGTATTCTTTACGCAAAAGATAACTTGTGTGCACATGAAAACTACACAATATTATGTGTGGTGTTGCTTATTTCATGTAATAAGTACATAGTTAATAATGAATATTAGTTTTATTTTTGTTACTTTCAACTAAAATGTGTAACACCCTTCCAATTACTATATTATGCCTAGGTCATAATACGTAATTAGAAGAAGTTAACTTTTCTAACGTAAATTTTTTTAACCAAATCTGATTAAGAAAAACTTGTCTCAATAGTTAAAATTTAATGGTGTTATGAAAATTACGCTTCTACAGAGCCTGTTGAGACATGTTTGTCTCTTTAATAAATTATAAACTTAGTAATAACTTGTAAATAATATTTAATAAAATAATATGAATGTACATATACCACAGAGCAAAAGTAAAATACAACAAGTCTTAACATTAAAAGAAATCTTCCAGCTTGTCCCCACTTTGTAGCTGCTTCTTTCGATTTACCTGTTGGAACAACACGGGAACATACTAAAATAGTGAGAATTCCAAAAAATTTCCAGTAGGTGAAAAATGACTATCAAACAGTGTCATCGTCATCATTCCAGCTACTTTGATTTATTAAGAAAACATGTAAATAATCATAGTTGATTTTAATTTCATAAACATATAATCCGAAGTAGTTTCATTTTATTCACAAACACTTAAAAATAATCTCATACTCCATCATTAGTGCAAGCATAATTTTCAATCATGACAATGCATAGCTTTTCTTTATTAATCTCTTCTTTAATACCCTAAACTAAACAATGAGCTCATTACTAGACTTAGGTTCCTCCCGCCTGGTCGTGTTCAACTTAATCGTATCACCCTTTCGGGTCCCATAGGGTCATGCTTAGTTTAACTGTATCACCTTTGGGTCAATATGCCTTTCCCGCAGGTCGTGCTCGACTTAACCGTGTCACCCACTCAATAATCGATTATTTTACTTATGTAATTGATTAAATCAAGCATGTAATCGATTAAAGGGTTCTATAAAAATCTAGGTTGAAGCAACGAACAGAATAATCGATTATTTCGATACGTAATCGATTAAAACAGGAAGCTTCATAACCATGAAATAAACTATGTAATCGATTACGGATTCTGGTAATCGATTAATGCTGGAAGCTTCATAAACATGAAATAGACAGAGTAATCGATTACAAATTCTGGTAATCGATTAAAGAAGTAAGATATGTTAAGCATAGGCATATGATGTAATCGATTATAATATTTGGTAATCGATTAAGACAGAGAAATGATTTTTCCTGTTTAGCCTAGTAATCGATTACAACTCAAAGGTAATCGATTAAAATGATCATCAAGGCAGTTTATATGTGAACCAAGGCAAATTAATCGATTAAATTGATATGTAGTCGATTACATTGTTCTTGAAAAGTTTTCCAGAAAGCACTAAGAACAATATAATCGATTATTACGAGTAAGTAATCGATTAAATCAGTAGAAAACTTATTTTTCTAAAAACCTTTGATTTAACTATTAAACTTAAGCATTTTATCAAAGCCTTGTGAATTCTATTTTTTAAAACTAATTTACTAAATGAATGATATGAATGCAATGCACTTGGTCACCAGAAATGCTTCTTCCTTTTACATTTAAGCACAAATAATTCTTCAATACTTCAAGGCATGTTGAAAGCTAAAACCAAGCTTTGTTTCTTTGTCCATTCTTTAAGTGATTCCATTGAATCCAACAATCTCCCCCTTTTTGGCTTTAAACATGCCAAATCTTCAGTTGATTAACAATAAGGCTTGGAGTTAATTTTGAATCAATTTGAAGAACCTTAAGTTTTGCAAACCTGAAACTTTTCAATGTCTTTGCCAAAAGCAAGTGTTAAAAGCATTTGTGATTCAAGTAGCATTCAATTACAAGTTATATATATTGATTGAATTCCTTTTAACATCACAGCTCCCCCTAAATCTCAGCATCCATTCAGTTCAAATTTTTGGGCAAAAATGAAACGAAAAATAGGGACAAACAGAGCTTGGTGCAAGGCATGCTTAATCTTTCAATTTTTCTTTTTAATTAATTATTTCTCCCCCTATTTGGCTTGTTGAAAAGTCAAAAATAATAAAGGCACAACGGAAAATGAACTGAAAACATTATATTAATCATAAGGAAGCAATTACAATTACAAAAAAATAGTTCATAAATCAAATAAAGTAAAGGCTAAAATTCTTCAGAATCATCCACTTTAAGAGTGACTTCTATTTCATCTAGCCTAGCATTGAGATCCCTAAAAGAGCTTTGAGTCTCAGCCCTGAATTCATGATGCATACTGAGTAGCCCATTCATCTTTTCCAGCATGAGAGACTCAAATTGGGTGTAGACAGGTTGTTGAGGATTCCTTGCTTCATCTTCTGAATCCACAACAACTTGTTCTTCAACAGCAGCAGCAGCAACAACAGTCTTGACCAGCCATAATCCACCCATCAGGGGTTTTTCTCATCCCCATTTTGGTGAGATGCTTCTCCTGAATCAAGCTGTTGAAGGAGTTGGTATTATCAACCACTTCATTTTCAACATTTATGTTGAAGTGGTCAATAAGTCTTGAGACAAGCACAGGGTAAGGGAATGGATAATTGACCAATCTCTTGGACTTAAGCATTATTTCTTCAAAAATAAGTACCCAGTTCATGGGTATGTTATTCTTCAGCCCATAGACCAACTGAAGGTCTTCATCTGTTACTTGGGCATGATTGGTAGCCCTTGGTGTTACCACATAGGTAATGATGTAGTGGAGGAGTCTATCCTCAGGAGTCTTGGGTCCAGTACCTAGTATATTCCTAAGTTGCATGTGTGGATCATGCAACATCTCCCTATATGTATCCATTTTATTGTAGCCATCAGGTTCCTCATCAAACCTCCTAGCCCCCTCACAAATAACTCCAGCCACAGACTCCCAAACCTCAGGGGTAATCTCCATTGTCACACCGTTGACTTTGGAGACCATATTCCCTTGCATGGACCCTTTGACATAGGTGTAGAACACCTTTACCAAGTCAGCGTAGAAAGTACCCTTCATTTCTAAGAATCTTCTAAGCCCTTGGGCTTCGAAGTAGGCTGGGAATTTGAAACCCTCTCTTATAAACCAGTTTAAATCTAGGTATTTAGGGGAGGCTACAGGCTTGGTTGCGTTGAACTCTAAATAGTTCATTTTATCAGACTCTGTGGAGAACCATAGATCAAGTCTGTTTAGGGGTTGAGGTGAAGGTGGGTTAGAAGAAGATTCACCCACTTTTCTTTCCGATGACCTAGCCCTTTTTGGAGTTGGGTTTGACATTGTTCAAAAGGTTGGCTTGGACACAAGAAAAACACAGAGACTTAGAATTTCCAGAGTAAGAGAGTAGACAAGGTGCAGATTTTCCAATTGAAGCAATGCACTATTTTTAGGCTGATTTTAGGCTCCTAACGTCCATAATTTTGAAAATATAGTTGTTGGTGACAGTTAAGGCACATCAATGGCCTTTGATTTGCTTTGGATTTGATTGGGCAGTTACATTTTCAGAGAAAAAACTATCAGAACACGTTCAACAGTATGAATAATCGATTATTTCCTTATGTAATCGATTATTTCAGCACTTTAAGTTACAAAAATTACACAAGGTAATAGATTATCTCGCGTGGTAATCGATTATTTCCCTACCAGCCAGAGGTAGAAGATGACATGTAATCGATTATATACTAATGTAATAGATTATATTATAGTTTTGTGGATTTTACCTAGCATCAGAGCTATGTGTAATCGATTATCCCGAGTGGTAATCGATTATTCCAGCAAGAAAAAGATTTTCTAAGCTCGTGGTAATCGATTACCTTATGATGGTAATCGATTATTTCAATGTGACATTTAAACGGAAATGATTTGTTATATATAATAATCGATTATCCCGATGTGTAATCGATTATTGCAGAAGAGTTTGAAACCTTAAAGCACATGTGTAATCGATTACTTATTAGTTGTAATCGATTATTCCAGAGGGAAAAAATTTCTGAAATATAAAGAATAATCGATTATAATTTCAATGCAATCGATTACTGGAGCACAACTTGCACACATAATGTGATTTTTAATGAATTTAATCGATTAACCCATGGTGTAATCGATTATTACAACATATATATATCAGCAACAGAGTATTTATGCAGATCAGTTCGAATTTTAACCAAGCTAGCATATGTTGTTCTCATCAAGAATGTCTAACATGTTTCTAAGTGTATAAAATCTATCCTTTGTCA
The DNA here is from genome assembly GCA_007407185.1 of Glycine tomentella. Lineage (NCBI taxonomy): Eukaryota > Viridiplantae > Streptophyta > Magnoliopsida > Fabales > Fabaceae > Glycine > Glycine tomentella. The sequence goes on along the minus strand of PYAF01001070.1, from coordinate 118,552 downwards.
ATGGTTTAGTAAATATGTCAGCAAGTTGATTATGGGTATCAATGAACTCAACCTTGATGTTACCTTTCTGCATATGATCTCTTAAAAAGTGATGTCTAATTTCAATGTGCTTGGTCCTTGAGTGTATGACAGGATTCTTTGAAATATTTATTGCACTTGTGTTGTCACAAAGTAATGGTATCTCCTTAAGATCAACTCCATAATCTTGCATTTGTTGCTTAAGCCATAGGCTTTGTGCACAGCAACTCCCAGCTGAGATATATTCTGCCTCAGTAGTTGACAAAGCCACACAAGCTTGTTTCTTGCAATGCCATAATATGAGTGAGCTTCCAAGGAGATGACAAGTTCCACTTGTGCTTTTCCTATCAAGTTTACATCCTGCAAAATCAGAATCAAAATATCCAATAATATTTATTGGTGCACCCTTAGGATACTATAGCCCAACTTTGGGTGTTGCCTTGAGGTATTTGATGATCCTTTTAACTGCTGTAAGGTGAGACTCTTTTGGATTTGCTTGATATCTTGCACACAAGCAAAACACTTAGTATAATATATGGTCTACTAGCTGTCAAATATAGTAGAGAGCCAATCATTCCCCTATATTTGGATTCATCCACCTGCTTCCCTTTTTCATCTGAATCAAGGTATGTTGAGGTTGCCATAGGAGTTGTAGCATTTTTGCTTTTCTCCATCTCAAATTTCTTGATGACTTCAAGGCAATACTTTGATTGATTGAGGAAAGTTCCATTCTTCATTTGCTTAACTTGAAGTCCTAGGAAGAATGTTAACTCTCCCATCATAGACATCTCAAATTCTTTTTGCATAGCTGCAGAAAATTCTTTACAAAGCATTTGATTAGTTGAACCAAAGATAATGTCATCAACATATATTTGAACCAATAGAATATTATCCTTATGCCTCTTGATAAACAAGGTTTTATCAACATTGCCCCTTACAAAAGATTGATCAAGTAGGAACTTACTCAATCTTTCATACTATGATCTTGGAGCTTGTTTCAGACCACAGAGGGCCTTTTTCAGTTTAAAAACATGATTAGGATGTTTAAAATCAGAAAAGCCTGGAGGTTGTTCAACATATATATCCTCCTCTATGTAACCATTTAAAAAAGCACTTTTGACATCCATTTGATAAAGTTTGAAATTCATTAAGCATGCATATGCAAGTAATAGCCTAATTGCTTCCAATCTTGCAACTGGAGCAAAAGTTTCCTCATATTCAATGTCTTCCTCTTGGTTGTAACCTTTAGCAACCAGTCTATCCTTGTTTCTTACTATGATTCCACTTTCATCAAGTTTGTTTCTAAAAACCCATTTTGTACCGATATGCTTAATTGATGAAGGTCTAGGAACAAGTTCCCAAACTTCATTTCTCTTTAATTGATTCAGTTCATCATGCATGGCATGCATCCAATGTTCATCTTGCAAGGCATGGTTAATATCTTTAGGTTCAATTTGAGATACAAAAGCCATGTCACAGCATAAATTTCTAAGAGAAGATCTAGTAGAGACTCCCTTTGTCATTTCACCAATAATATTGTCTAGTGAGAGGTCTCTTGTAGTTCTCCATTCTTTTGGCCTTTGGTTGGAAGTTGATGGAATTGCTTCAACACTAGGTTCACTTTTTTCATTGATAGATAATTCCTCAAGCTGAACATTTTGCTCCAATTGACCTACATCTTCATCACAATCTTTTTCCTCTTTTGAGGGGTTAGATTCATCACAAATTACATGGATAGATTCTTCCATGCACATGGTTCTTTTGTTGAAGACTCTATAAGCTTTACTTTGCAATGAATATCCAAGAAATATAGTTTCATCAGCCTTTGCATCAAACTTTCCTAATGATTCTTTCCCATTATTTAAAACAAAACACTTGCAGCCAAAAGTTCTTAAATGAGAAACATTGGGTTTTCTTCCTTTGTATAACTCATAAGGTGTTTTCTTCAAGATGGGTCTTATGAGTAGTCTATTTAATGTGTAACAAATAGTGCTTACTGCATCAGCCCAAAAATACTTTGGTAAATTAGTCTCATTTAGAAGTGTTCTTGCACCTTCTTCAAGTGATCTGTTTTTCCTCTCCACAACACCATTTTGTTGAGGTATTCTTGGAGCTGAAAAATTGTGGTTAATTCCATTTTCTTCACAGAATTTTTTAAAATGTTCATTTTGGAATTCTCCACCATGATCACTTCTAATTGAGATTATTTTACACCCTTTCTCATTTTGAATAAGTTTAGCTAATTTTCTGAAGGCATGGAAAGCATCACTCTTGGATTTCAAAAACAAAGTCATGTAAATCTAGAATAGTCATCAACAATAACAAGTCTATAGTAATTGTCACCTAAAGTCATAGTTCTAGAAGGACCAAACAAATCAATGTGCAGTAATTCAAGTGGTCTTGAGGTGGAAACAATGTTTTTACTTTGTAAAGAGATTTTGATTTGTTTCCCCTTTTGACATGCATCACATAGTTTGTTCTTTTCAAATCTGAGTTTTGGTAGTCCATTTACTAAGTCCTTTTTAATGAGTTTATTCATATGGTGCATTTCAATAATTTCTTCAAGTTTCTCCAAAATATCTAACCAAAATATCCAAGGGTATTATTGTAATTTTAACTCCAAGGGTATTATGGTAATTCTCACATCAAGAGAAAGGGTAATATGGTCATTTTTCTTCAAGTATTTTTTTTTTGTAATTTCTCTTTTTATCTCTAATTAACATATTTAAATTTTGGGATGTTACAAAATGCATATGAACAATGTATATTATTAGTATTGTTGTAAGATTACATTATTAAAAAAATGAAATTTCAATCTAATATATTAATTGGTATATATTTTTAACTATTACTATTCTTTTAACATATGTTTATCAAAATTTTGACAACGAAATGTGTTATGAAATATATGGAAAATAGAGTATCGAAACCAATTTATTTTATTTTATGAACAAGAAAACAAAAAAAATAGGAAATATGTGTGTTGCACGGGTAAAATACTAGTTTTATAACTAGAAGGATCAAAAGAGGTCCAAAAATGCTTGTACCATAACCAAAAGGGGATGATTTTTAAGTGTAGTGACTAAAAACTTAAAGTTTGTGCAGTATGACTGTATAAGGACCAAGAGAGTAATTTTTTCTAATAAACCTCCATTTTCCTAATTTATTTCACCAAATTATCCTTTATACACTTTAGTAGTCTAGTCTACTTCAATACTGCTGCAACTGGATGCCCAACGCCCTCTTCACCACCGCACAACTCCTCAATAAGGTGAAGGCTAGGAAGTCAATCTCGGACTCTGTCTTTGGTAACCTTTAATATAAAGTTGTTGCTTAGTTTAGAAAACTCTAGCATTTATGAAACTATCCTTTTAATTCCGCACATATTTAATTACCTAACATACATGTTATCGTCTCATTTTCTTCCACTAAATTGTGATAGTTTCCTCACCTGTTACTCAACAAAGACAACTTAATGGTTTTTTATACAAACGTAGTAGTTACATGCATGTATTGTAGAAAACAAATCATATTTAATGCATTTGTCATTTCTATTGCAAACCATATTTAATGCATTTGTCATTTTGTTGGGTATTTTGTTGAATAAGACAACAAGCTTCACATGCATCATTAATACACAATTTATGAATCAGAAGACAAACTTTCATGCACTCAACTTTATATGTTTATTGACGTTTTACACTTACCATTTAATTGTGGATCATCGTACCCTACGCAACAATCTAATTGCGAAGATATGAATGTTCCATTAAATAACATTAATTTGATGTCTTCTTATGTGATACTCAAAACAAATGGTGAATTTGACTATCTAATAGGTAACTAAATGATGGATAATAGTTATTGAATTGCATATTATGAGAAAATTACTTTATTGATGCATAAACTATTAAAATAATCATTAAAATAGGCAGATGTTGTGGGTCTTTAGTTGTTTCTGCTGAAAATATTTATGAAAAGGATGGTAAAAGCTCTAGAAGGATCCAACTAGAAATTACATATGACAAGTGAGTCAATACAGTGTTATCTCTCCATGTACTATATATTATTAATTATAATTATATTAATATGGTTTCCTTTGTGTCCCGGGTTACTATCTAATGTGCATTATTTGGTGACTATGCCGATATAATTAAGGGTAATATGGTTGACCATCATGACGAGTTACCAATGATAGCTTTACAGTTTATAAAGATTAAAGCATATAAAGGTGTGTGAAAAAAGACAAAGATATAATTTTCTATCAACTAGTAATTTTATTAAGCATTAACATTTATATCATATTGTATTAAAGCATAAAAAGGTGAAAAAGAAACAATTTTCTATCAACTAATAATTTAATTAGGCATTACATTTATATCATATTGTATTACTTATTGCAGAGGAACTGGTGGTGTAGAATGTTATGAACATGTCTAAAGTATTATGGAATCCCTTGACCGAACAAAGTGGATTACTTTGATAGAGGTTTACCTTATTATCATATTTATCAAGTTTTCACAAACGCTTATAATTGATAGTTAAAGTGTTAAAATATTTGTTTAATAAATGCATATATTTAACTTAAAGTTGTAACAGGTGCATTCAAATTTGATTTGTTGCTAATGGAATTGAAGCCAAAGTTCCAATTTTTGTCATTGGAGAAAATGTGCGTTATGCACCTATGAAAGATTACTTTCTATCCATGTATTCATGGAAGACCATTACTCAGTTGCATGTCTTAGAGGAGGGATTTATTAACATAATATGGATATATATATATATATATATATTAGTTTTTCCCAAGTGATATTATAATTGGATACAGTTCTTTTTTACTAATTTAAGTATTAGTTATTTTGGGTCATAATTATAAGTTCTTTTTTATCTAGGATGGGATATTCATTGTTATGGCTTCTATTTTCTTGGTTATTAATATTGATAAGTGGTGTTATTGTGTGTGTGTGTGTAAATGCAACCGTGTAGTAACTAAGGACTCTAGAATATAATTTTGCCAAGGTCATCAAGTCAATGTGACTAATACAACTCATATGTATTACAATATTATTTTATGTTAATGTTCTAATATATATATATATATATATACACACACATTTATATAATCGTAATTGTTGTGGTGTGTGATAGGGTTGTGCAAAAAAATCCATATCTATAAAATAATTCATATCTAATTCAATTTAATCCATTTAAATGGATTAGTTTCATATCCAAATCCATTTTTTTGGATTTTAAATCCAATCCAATTAATTGGATATGGAATGAATATGGATTGAATATTTTTTTGAATTTTTAAATCTAATACAATTTTGTTGGCAATGACGGCTAAGTTTTTTTGGCCAACTTTGTTACGAGCCATTTTTTGATCAATGTTGTCTAGAGTTATTTTGGTCGACGTAAACTAATGATGATTTTAAGCCGTCATCAGTTGGGCCTATTTTTTTTTTAATGTTGGTAAGGTTGTTTTTACCCAACATTGATTGGGACTATTTTTTGGCTGACATCAGTCGAAACTATTTTTTGGTCGACGTCAACTAGGTTTTTGTCGATGTCTGTCGAGATTTTTTTTTATTGACGTCAGGTAGGTTTTTCGCTTAACGTTGGCCAGGGTTTTTTTGGTCAACGTCAGACGAGACTATTTTTTGGCCGACATCGGCAGAAAAACATCATCGACCAACATTGACCAAAAAATATGGTTGACGTCGGCCAAAATATTGTCCCAATTGATGCCGATCGAAAAAACCCTGGTTAATGTCAACAAAAAATATCCCTAGCTAACGCCAGCCAAAAGAAATAGTCATGGTTAATGATGGCCAACAAATCCTAGTTGTTGCAAACAAAAATATAGTTTCAACCAGCGCCAGCAAAAAAATCTAGCTAATGTCGACCAAGAAATAGTCCTAACGAATGTTGGCAAAAAAAATATCAACGACCGACATCAGCAAAAAAAAACCCTTATCGATGTTAGCCACAAAAATCCTAACCAATATCGGCCAAAAATTAGTCACGATCGATGTTGATCAAAAAATCCCTAGTCAATGTCGGCCAAAAAATGCATTGACTAGAAATCCTAGCCGACCTCAACCAAAAAGTAATCCTACCTAAGATCGACCAAAAACATCCTTAACCAATGTCGACTGAAAATGCACTGACTAATGTCAGCCAAAAAATAATCCTAGTTGATGTCGGTCTAAAAATGTTTAGACCGATATATGTCAAAATTGTCTTGGTTGAGGTAGGCCAAAAATACACTAACCAAGATCGATCAAAAATAGTTTTGACCAAGGCCGATTGAAAATAGTTGTTAAATATACAGGTACTAAGTTTTCACTTTTTAGCATTTAATAACTAAAATGTAAAAAAAAATCCTTATAACATTTAAGTGGATGGATTGGATCTTGAATCTAAATTATTTTAAAAAAAATATATGGATATAGATTTAAAATCTAATCCATTTAAATAGATATGGATTGGATTCTTAAAAATCCAATCCATGCCCACCCCTAGTGTATGATAATGATTTGTTTTCCTTATTCAGGTAGAAGTTGAAATTGGAATTGTTTGATGGGTTTGATATAGCTACATTTGTTCTATTTGACATTGATTCTGTCAAACTCCTAGATATTTCCTGTGTTGATTTGCTAAACGGGAAAGAGATTGACTCTATTGTACAACCTTTATACTATTTTTTCATATATTATTTGTATAAACGATATAATAAGGTTACTCCCTTATTTTCTATGTTAGATCAAAGATTTTGAAGAACCTCTTAAAGAATTCTTTAAGCTCACTGGCATACAAATATTATTTAAAGTTGAAAAGAAGTCAAATTATGTGTTTCAATTTGATGATTCATTTAAAGTTAAAAGGTTTTGTGTCTACCATGAGTTCATTTAAGTTAGAAGGACCAATACTCACACCCACAAAGGTTACATTTTTTAACATAATTTATATTTCATATTATTTACATATATAATCATTATTTAAATATTTAAACTAATTAATTTACCTATCATTTTTATCTACGATCGATCTACATTTTCAATCAATTTGACAGTCTTGAACAATGTGACCTGGATTCGAATGTTAGGTCTGTTACTAATTGATATGATATTGTATATCTTGAAGAAGATGATGTGGTGAAGCATAATTTTGGGCAATTTGAATTAGAAGCTTATCTAAACCAAGAGATCCACTGTGTGAACTTAGACAATCCACCCCCTGAACCAATTAATAAAAAGAGTGGAATCCTATTTGACAATGGGAGTACCATTCATCACAACGAGGATTTGATGAGTTGCAAGAAGTGTTTGAGGTTTAAGGTTGTTAAACTTGTAAAGCCCTAAGCACTATGTTGCAAGAGAAAGTCTTTCTGTATTACCTTATGTATTTGCAATATATATGTTTTTGTTAAGCTACTATCCTTCATCAGTATGTTTTCGTGCCTTTTTAATTATTCAACAAGGTTGTATAACCACTTTTATTTGATGTCACTACAAGAAAAGAGTTGATGTCTGACGGAATATTACTAACAGATCTAAATCCGTTGGAAAGGTTAGAATTATCAACAAATTTTTTCAACGGAAACATTTCCAACAACTTTTGGTCTATCGGAAATATGAACTTTTTTCAACGGAATTTTTAAATATTTATTTGCAATATAAATTTATCAACGGATAGGAAAAGCTAGCATTACCAACGAATTTTTTGATAGTAATAAAATCTATCGGTAAAAAACAAATTCCATCAGAAAAAGAAATAGGACCCATTAAATGTTGTAAACACATAAGCTAATAAAAAAATGACCCATTAAATTGTTAAACACATAAGGACATTTGAATGATTAATGTTGTCAAATATAATGATATATATATATATATATATATTAATTATTTTAATTTATTATTGATAAAAAGGTTTTTAAGATATATTTTTAAAAAATTAAATATATATATTAATATAATATATAATATATAAAATTCAGATAAATTGATAAATATGTATAAGAATTTATTTTTTAATTTCTAATGTTAAATATAATTTTAAATCAATTATAAAAATTATTTCATATTTATATATATATATATATATATATATATATATATAAATTTAAAACCTCCCTTGATTCACATATTTGGTTTTGTTGTATATATTAAATATTTTTACTTGAATATTATAGAAATGTTTTTTTGCTCCTACTTGAGGAAAAAAAAAAAAAAAAACTAGATCTACATGCCATTGAATTCATCATGAAATATATCACTCCTAGTCCTAGGGATGAGAATAGACCAAGATACTTACAATCAGTGGCGGACGCAGAGGGGGGCCTGGTGGGGCCTGGGGCCCCCCACAAAAAAAAAGCAGGATTGGAAGAATAAGGCGCGTCACATGTCTCAGCCTTGTATCACTACGTACTACTCCTCCTTTCCTTTAGGAACTCCATTGCATTTCATTAGAGAGAGAGAGAGAGGTATTTCACTGTGTTTCTTTGTCTATTAATTTGAATTGGGCCCCCCCCATATTCAAAATCCTAGATCCGCCACTGCTTACAATGGCCTATGGCTTGGCCTCTTTAAAAGTTGATATGTTTAATTAAAAGATTAGGTTTGGGATTGTAAAAAAAGAATATATAGTTAATTAATAGGCTAGGGTTGGACTCTTTAAAAAAGTCTATTTAGATAATTAATAGGCTAGACTCATTAGGATTATAAAAAAGTCTATTACGCCTAATAGGTCATAAAGATGTAATTGTATGGAGACATTAACATGGTTAATTTTAAAAAGTAGCTAGGTTAGAGTAAGTTAGGCCGAAAAAAAGGTCAAGTCAGGCCAGCCTAAAAAACCTCTAATAGATGGCTAACCTAAGGCATAATTACTAAGCAGTGTAACATTAACGATTAGCTATGACCCAATAAGACCAAAGTATAACACTGGAGATTAATTATAACCTAATAAAGTTCAAGTGTAACACTAATAATTATTAAGACCTAATAAAACCCAATGAGAATTTACCAAGACACAACTAGATCCAAATGTAATACTTATGATTGTCCTAAGGCCCAATAAGACCCAAATGCAATATTGATGACTAACGAAGACTCAATAAGGGCCTAGGTGTAGTATTAATGATTTTCGAATACCCAATAAGGCTTAAGTGCAGTACGAATGATTGATCAAGACCCAAAAAGGATCAAGTGTAACATTAATGATTGGTTATGATCTAATAAGATTGAAGTGTAATACTAATGATTGAGAAATGGGTCAAGGATATACTAATGATTGATCAAGGCCCAATAAAACCTAAGAGTGTAACACTGATAATTGATTAAGTTCCAATAAGACCTAGGTGCAACGTTACTCGTAGCAAAATGAGGTGAGAAAACTCAAAAGAAAAATAGTTTTATCTATTTTAAGCAAGTCCCGACATAGAGAATAGAAAATACAATTAGGCCTTTTTAATTTAATTATCTAATAACTACATATTTTCATGTTGGTCGTAAATATAAGCACGCTTAATCAAGTTGGTCAATGGGTTCAGGGCTTTTTTTTTTTCCAATCCCACTCTCTTAAGTTAATTATGCATAAGACCACTAAATTACTAACACCTTTTATTTATATATCCAAATCACTAACGTTTTTTTTGTACTGAAATCTATCACTGCATTATTGTTACATTATCAATTATGGTTGTCCTACTTTGTATTCAAACAAAGTGCTTAAAAGCAACATATTTCTTAAAAGAAATGCTCTGACTAGTTGTAATTATAGTTATATATGCAAATTGTGTCATTAATGCATTATTTTGAGTTTTTTCAGTTGCGTTTCTGCATTTTTTCAGGATTTCAAGTCAAATCTCTATTTTACTTTGTGATTCTCTTAGTTTCTTTTCCTTTCCCTTTCATTCTAGGAATCAAATCTAATAATCATTGACGTTCAACAAGTAGCTTATTTTATTTGCTTCAAAGGTAATCTCATTCCCTTTCTTTCTAAACTAGTATAGAACCCGTGCGTACGCATGGGCTACTGCGATTCGCGTTGGTTTGTTTATTTTTGACTTGGTTAATTAAAGAATATTGTTGTTAAGGTTATGATAATAGGTATTGTTTATAAGGTGATAATATATCATGAAAGCTAAGCATTAATTTAAGATAAAGGAAAAAAATTTGAAATTTAGTGATTGATGTAAATTTGTCATAAAGATATACATTGATTGATTAATTTAAGTTTAGAGCAATAAAGTAGTTGTTTCAGTAGTTGCATATGTTATTTTGAAACAATGATTATATTAATTATCCTATAAATAAAAATTTAATAATGTTATTTCATGGAGATCTGATTTTCTATTTTTTATTGATTAATTAAATTATGGGATATACATCATTATCCTCAAATATTTTAATTATAATGTCTATTATTATTCATTCAATAATTTCAATCATGTGTTTTAATTATGGATTTTAATATTTTAGAACATGCACTGTAACATTTGATTTAGTATTGCATTTCTAACACTTGATAATCAAACAATATCATATTACAATTTCTTAAACATACAAAAGACTATATATAATAATACCCGGCATTAGTTGTGTCTATTACATGTTCTATTTTTCTATATCATCACTTAATAAAGTACACCATAGCAATATGAAAACATTATATATGAACTATAAAAAAACACAAACAGAAATTGTTTAACAAAAGTAGCTTAGATGAGGTGTGAGTGAGGGTTGTTTCATTGTTATGGATCACCACTTAGTTAGCAAAAGAAAACCATGACAGCTACAACATTTAGAACCATATTACTAAACAAAAACTAATAGATTCTATAGTTCAGTCCTTTTTTATTTGTTTCCTACACTTAGTAGCTGATTGTTGAGTTGCTATAAATTGTTCAGAAAGGGAATCATGTGGCATGTCCTCCTCTGAACCACGTTTCGTAGGAGTAACAAGAGTAGTTTGGAGTCATTGTGCGTATAGCATCAAGAACATGATCAGTAGTAACTAATGGAGATTGTTGGATAACAATTAAAATAAGTATTTATAAACACTCCATAGTAAAAATAAGTATAGATAATAATGATAACTCACAGTATAATTTTTGATAGAATCATGTTCATTTGAAGCGGGTGGTTGAGATTTAGATGTACCCTGTAATCATGTATTAGGAAATAACATGATATTAGTAAGTAGGTTAAGTATAACAGTATAACGAGTTAATGATTTAAGTACCTCCTCATTTGAGAGGAAATCCAGGATAACTCTCATTATAGTCGTGTCATCAGATATTTTCTGCACAAATGAATTCCTATATTTGGGTTGTACCCGAACCTTGAATGCCAGAGTATGACCCAAGACATTATCTAGTGGGTCTGGAAAGATTTTAACATTTTTATCACCACCCTTGCACACACAAATTCAAAGACATAAGATTTAGTGAATCATAACATAATCAAAACTAGCAAATTAATAAGTAATCGTGTTGTTGAATGACCTACATCAAACATCATTTGAATTATCTCTTGAGTGATCTCTTCCCTATAAGGTGCAAACATTGTTGATCCCACAAGACAATATTAGAGTTATGTTTGTTATGATACACTATGACTTCCAATTTATGCCTATCCATTGCATAGAACCGTGGAAAAACGTCAAATCAACAAAATCTTTTAAGGGAAAAAACATGATGGGGAAAAAAATTTAAAGAAAGTTAATACATAGCCAAGTCTAAGTAGCAAATTACCTTAACAGACTTTTGTCATTGCATATTCCACACAAACATGTAAATGGGCAATCAAGCATTGGAGCAGTTTTGTTACACCTATTGCAAGCTGGGTAACATCACCCCTGATTGTGTACACTTATTTTCCCGATTGTCCCAATAGTGGCACCAACGATATCCTTCAAGTTTGAGAAGAAAAATGTGATGGATCAACCCAAAACAAATATTGGACGGAATGTCCAAATCTAATAAGCATATCCATTAAAAAAAAAAAAAGCACATAGAACTATGCACAGTTCTGGCCTCATTATTAAACTAAACATTTCTTTAAAGGACTCTATTTCAGGCAGTGAATCATTAATAAACAACTTCAAACCCAGCCATGTATTGTTTATCGATGTTTAGTAAATTCCTACAATAGCATTTAAAAAGGGTACCTAAGTAATCTCGCAATAACATTAAAGGAAATCAGGAATCTACCAAGATTTAAAAAATTAACCTTGAGCCTCTTTGATTTTAGCATGTGTCAGTAAAATTATAATAGTAACCAAACCACTTGTTTCCTTTACATAATTCAAAAGTTGCAAACAGTGGTCATCCCAAAGAGTACACATAACCGTTTGATCATTGTCAATAATAAACATAACTAATTATGGAATACTTAATTGAGTTCAACTAAAGATAGAATCAATACAAATATAGCTCAATTACCTTTGATCCTTCATGATGAAAGATGTCCTCTTTGGGTTACCATTTATCTGGTGAAAAGTTATATGTTGCAAAACACCAATAACATCTACGCAAGAAAATCAAACAAAAAAAATCAATTATTCAAAATTTTTACAAAAACATAAATCAACTAATAGACACACTTTTAGAAGATTTAAAGGGAAAATGTAATTTATAACTAAATGAAAGCACAAAAAATGGTGTAAAGAAAAAAAAATAAGGATTACCAACTAAGAGATCGCATCGATAATTTCCAATAATAATATCATGATACTTAACAAATTCATAAGACTTGAAAGAAATATCACCCATGTCTTGCTCAATAATAGTGGTGACGACTGTGAAAACTAATTTATAAGGGTGAAGACAAACTTTGTATTGTCCTTCATTAGGAATAATTTTAAAGTTATGCATCATAAAAGTTTGATTCTCCTTAAAAATGAGTTTCCATGTGTTTAATTGTTCTTTCTTTACAATCATATGTATTTTATCATCCTATGAAAACAGAAGCACCAAGTAAAAAAATGCATATTCATAATAAATTAGATAAGAAATGACAGTGAAATTAGTAGGACAATATTCTTATTCATTATAACCATCTTAGCCTGTCAACTTTGTCTTTAGTTTCAACAAACCAAAGATCGATAATCCTAACAAAAAATTTAAGTGTCTCTTTCATGTTATCAATGTTCTTAATGAAATATGGACTCCTTTCCATTTCTATCAATCACACGAATAGAACAAAGTTAGGTAAAGATAAAGTTAAATAAAAGTCAAAGCACTTTATTCGGATATCCTAGCACTAATGCTACTGTTGAATATGAACACCATATTCGGAGTTAACATTATGTTAAGAAATTAACAGGGATAAATTACGTATATAATATGAATAAAATAATCTGGCAACAAAAAATTGAATTTAATGTATTGTACAGAAGGAAAAAAATGCAGGCATGCATATGATAAAATCACCAAAAAAAATGTGAATATCGCAACAAAAAAAATATAAAATTAGAAAAGTATAAAATGAATTGTGAAAATAACAAAATTATTCAAAAAGTACTACAAAAGAGAACTGTTTTTTTTTATTTCTCAAAATGGAAATGAATTAAAAATTTTGACCCGAATTTCAAGATTTTTTTTTTCAAGGGATCATTTGTTTCTTGAATAATTCTTTTTTTAAAAATTCTGTCGGCTATACGACTTAACTCCAACATTATTACTCGGATATAACTATCTCTTTTAGGTACTTGCATATTTCCCAACTATTCTAGTCCATTTAGTGTTATTGCTTCTACACTTATTCAATGATTACTCCTAATCTCTTTTGGTCCCAAATCTTTGGGGTTGCTTTTTCCAATAAATGTTGGTTACATTTCTTTAAGTTATTTGTACCAGTATCTGGTTTATGGATGAGTGCTCTTGGGCTTGTCGGTATAACCCTGAACCTACATGGGCAGAGAGGCCTTTGGTGTCCCTTCCAATTGAGAATTAGGGCCTCACAATGATAGCCAATATATTTGCTTTTATCTCAAAATCCCCATCTCTTCAGGGATGCCCTCAACGTCGAGGAACATGTACTAGGGTTCAAAGAGGTGGTCTGGTGTAGGTTCACCTTCGAAAAGAGCATTTCCCGCGAGGACATTTTAGTCCTTATAGATTTAAGCATTATATCAAATTGGACCACATTGAGAGTAAGATCATAGTCATGGGAACATAATAATGTGATTTAAATTGCAAAATATTAATTTTCAGCTGAACCCTTGTTATTTGACTTTGTAACTAAATGGTCTCATAATATATTTAAGAAGGTTAAGTAAAGTAAAGAATATAAGAATCTCAGATACATAAACTAAAGCCACAAAATAAAAAAATATATAAAATTAGAAAAGTATAAAAGAAAATCTTAAAATCACAAAATTATTCAGAAAGTACTACAAAAGAGAACTGATTTTTTTAATAAATAAAAATACCTTTTAGGGATTTGATTTAGTTCAGTTAGTCCTTATAGATTGAAGCATTATGCCAAAAATAATACAAAGAAAGAAGATTTAAGAATTATATCAAGTTGGACCACATTGAGAGTAAGATCATAGTCATGAAAAAATAGTAATGTGGAAATGGTGAAAACTATTTTGCATAAGTATGTGGTTATTTCACATTTTTTTTCGAGCATGTAAATTGCAGAATATTCATTTTCAGCTGACCCCTTGTTATTTGACTATGAAACAAAATGGCATCACAATATATGTATCTTATATTAATTAGTGGTTTCCTTTTATAGTCTCCAGCAAATAAACTCATAAACCAATATCAATAATAAAAAACACCAAAATTAATATAAAAAAAGACACTTCCACTTAGTTCAATAATAAAAAAAGGCACTTCCACTTACATCTAACTAAGTTTTTTTTTTTTTAATGAAAATGTTGAGATTGAGCATAATTTTAAAAAAGGCACCAAAATCAATAGTATTAAAAAAGGCACTAAAATCAATAATAAAAAATAGACACTTCCACTTACGGTGCT
Source organism: Glycine tomentella (assembly GCA_007407185.1). Lineage (NCBI taxonomy): Eukaryota > Viridiplantae > Streptophyta > Magnoliopsida > Fabales > Fabaceae > Glycine > Glycine tomentella. The sequence goes on along the minus strand of PYAF01001070.1, from coordinate 103,536 downwards.
ATCACTCCCCGCACATCAGGAGATTTGGTCAAACCACACAATTGCAACCACTCTTCAAGCTCATCTGAAAGTTGCTTAGCTGAAAATAAATAGAACCTAAAGCTTATGAGTGAACCAAATAAACATAAAGTTGAATTAAACCATAATAGTATTAAAACTATCTGACATTAAGATTAATTAGCTGATGCAGTTAGATGGGCACTCAATTGCATCAGTGATGACAGAGTTAGATGCTATTGAACTGATATAAAGTTCAACTTTAGTCAACCCTTAGTATCAAGATTCCCAGCACTACTTATAAGACACCTAGGTAGCAAAATTTGTTAAGTTAAAATTAAGAAAAACAAAAAAGTCATCACACGTAAAGAATGAACTTCAAGATAAACTTGTCATTCTCCCACCAATAAAATGACCTTCAAGACAGAAACACAATAATAAATTGTCAAAATATTTGTAGTTTAACACAATTAAGAATATTGATTTTACAGAAATAAGTGGCACACATGGTCAAAGAAAGTGGAAAAAAATATATTATGAAATTGAATAGTAATCCCAATCCATAAACTAAGCAATGCATTGAATGTAAAAGAAAGAGGACCAAACAGTATTTGCATACATCAATTGCCCCACTTAGACCCTAACATCAACAGACAAAAACACCATCAACAAAATGAGAACAAAAAAGGGACCACAACTGAGAATGCAACCAATAATATATAAAAAAAATGAGGTAAATAAAAGAGAGTTACCAAAGTGCTTTCAAAAAAATTACCTTTGGTTGTTGTCTCTTTAAACGATCAAACCCTAACCAAAACTGTGCAAAAATCAGATTTTTTTGGCCCCACTCAAACCCTAACATCAATGAAACCATCAATAAATGAGAAGAAAAAAGGGACCACACCTCATAATGCAACCAAGAATATAAAATTAAAAAAAAAATGAGGTAAATAAAAGAGAACCGCTACCATAATTACAAAAATTTTGTCAGCATAAAATTAAAGTATAAAACCCTAAGAGTTAGTTCTTCCACTCTTCATTTTTCTAAAAAGAAAAATTGAAGGATCAAAAACAAATAAGCATTTTACAATGCACATACCTTGTTCCTTTTGAAAACTTTCAAAATGTATTTAGATGAATTCACTCTACATCAAACAATTTTTATCAGATAATAAAGAAAATTCCAAAAACAATTGGAGCAAAAGATAATTAGTTATTACACTAAAACATGCAATACTTCCTTTACAACAACATGGAATTAGAAAGAAAAAAAACTCAAATTTCTGAGATTTAAAATCAAAATTATCCTAAAATCTCATAAATCTCTTTGGATTTGATGATTCATCCACAATACCAAAGAATATAAAAAATTACGAAATGAGAATGAATTGAATTTGAAAAAATTAAAAAAAAGACAAAAGACAAAAGGTTAAAAGCAAAAATAAAAGCATCACTTACTGTTACAACTTTGTAAAAAATAAAGCACAACACACCCTTTTCTATATATCCTATATTTATAAGCAAATATTTTTTATTTTATTTTTCCATCAAAACAAAATTCTGTTTCTAAATTTTTTTAATTTATAAGCAAGTGATTAACATATATTTATATATTTTTAAATTAACAAAACTAAAACTAAAAATATATATTTAAAGTAATCAAATAAAAATGAAAATTCATTTAAAACAAAATAAATTTTATTAATGTAGAAAAGTTATGTAACACTTTAATCAACCATAAATTAAAACACTTTATTTGTTTATATGTCGATTCAATGCGTAAGTGTCCATATCTAATCCACTCTTATGTTGGGGATTTATATTCTTAAGTCGGGACAAGAAGGGAGGGTCAAAAGGATTGTGGTTAAATCATATTTGTTAATCTTTTTACAAATAGGAGTTAATCATGGTTTGCTTAATGATCAATTTTTGTTACTGACTTGTTTTATATTTATACATTTTATTGGATTGATAAAAAAAAATTAATCCACTATTATAATACCTATTGAGTCATTTTTTTCAAAAGAAAAGCAAATTATATTTACTCTGATTTTGTCGCTCTCATTTTGTTACATATATTTTATGAAACTTTATATTAAATTAATAGATTTTTGGATATTTTAATCAATATTTAATTTTTGTTAATGTTTTACAACTCAAAATTAAAATATAATTTTATAAGGAACACTCACCACAAAACTCAATCTTCTTCTCTCTCCTATGTTCATGTTCTGATGAATCATTCTCTACACTTTCTTGAAACTTCTAGAACAGTATTCGAGACCCCTTCAATGGGCAGCGTTGTGTTCTATTCGCTTCTAGTTTTCCAACAATTTACAAAACTTGATTTTCCAGATACAATAAATTGATATCATGTTACTTGAAAAGGAAGCGTGACAAAGTTTGGACTGATTAATTGTTTCTTTATTTTATTTTAAATGTAAACTAGAGTGGCAAGATATCTTCATGGTGACCAGACCCTACAAAGAAAAGATAAAATAGAACAATTTTGCCTCACATTTTTAATGTTCATGGGATTTTGGTACTAGTCTTAACCCCTTTGTCTGGGTTTCACAGAAACCGTTCTCGCTGTTCCCATTACAGTTTTTAGGGCTTTTGTTGCGAACGGGAACAACTTACATTACACACAATGAAAAATCTAAACTTGGAAGCAAAGAACAGAACTTCACAAACACAATTCCATTTGAGAGGAGAGTGAGGAAAAGAGAGAATGTGGAGTACATGGGAAGGGTGCAATTGCAAAGATGATGAGAGATGACATGTGCAGGGGGAAGAGACCAACGGGAACAACTTGTGTTTGGACGAAAAAAGGGAAAAGTTGATGAAGCCTACAATGGTGGTGCGGTAAGGAAGAAAAAGAAAGATAAGAGAAAAAAAAAAGATAGGAGAAGATGGAGGAGGAGAAAAAGAAAAAGAAAACAAAAAAAGAGAGGTTACACTGCTACATTGCAAAATAACCATTTTATTTTTAATTTTTATCAAATGTTAATATTATAAGATGTCTAATTTTATAATTATGTTAATGGTTTTCTTTTATAAATAGATAATAGATTATGTACGAAATTGGATATGTTCATTAATTAAACCTTATTTTTTCAAACCGCTTTTTTCAACCCGAAACCCACTTGCTCGATTCAAGCCGTCCGAAGCCTTATTTTGTTCAGGTTTCACGGATCTCGGACGGGCTTGCTAAATTTGCTCAGCCCTAATAAACAAAGATCATCATGTCATATTTAGTCAGCCAATAATTGAATGACGCGTGTAAAATTATAAAACAGAAATTTTATTTATTTTCACTTATTGACACGTTGCACACCGTCCACTCTTCTCATTCTTCCTCCCCCACGTGCCGCTCCGAGTATCGGTGCCGTCTTCACCTTGTTCGTCGCAGTCGAAGTCAGCGACCAGTACAAGCCAGCGATGAGTCGCCGACACTGTGTCACGGAGATCTGATTATGGAAAACACAAATCTGGGTCATCAAACAGAGGAGGAATGTCCTCAATTGGGTGCATCGACCTGGCATTTTGGCTCTCCATCTCTACCATCGAAAATGGGTCATCAGGGAACCAGAAGTGCGACATCTATTTCGTTCCCTGTCGATTTCCCCTTTAAATTTTTCTCAGAATCCAAACACAATCGTAATTGTTTTTTGTTATCTTTGTTCCATTCTCCGTGAAAATCCAGTAGGTTCAAAGAGTTATCCGATTCCTCAAAGAAGAAAGAGTTCACTGGAACAATGCGATAGTGGAAGCGGTGAGGTTCAGTTGGATTGGGGGTAGAAAGTAGAAAGAAGAAGATAAAAACACATAGATGAGAGCCTTTGTTATTTTGTTTTTCATTTTTTATTTTTAAAATTTTTATGTGTTGTCACCTTTTAATTGGCTGTGCCTAACAACTCCCTCTTTTAGGAATGTGTTTGTACAAGTGTTATTCCTTTTAGTTTACTTTTTACTTAATGTCAAGGCAAGTAAGGGTATTCATCAACTGATCCAAACCAATGTAAACCTCGGTGACCAAACCGAAAACTGAAATAATCGAAAACCGAAAAATCAAAAAATCGAAAAAAATCGAAAATTTTCACCGGATTGGATCAGTTTTCGGATTGGCCGGTGAAAACCGATTCAATCTAAACCGATCCAATTATAAACCATACCTTACCTTTATCTACTTGGACTTATTCCCCATCATAGTCCAAAAATCAAAAATTCAATACATTACTCTTTATTTTGTCCAATTAACGTATCTGTCTAATGAAAATTAGAAAATAATATTTGTTTTTGTCCAATGAATGTGTTTGTTTATGTTAGGTACTCCTTATTTTGATAAAAATAAATCTTATAAGTTTTATTTTTAAACTTTTTAAAAAATCGAAAATCAATCCACTCCAAACCGAAAAAAATTGGATTGGATTGAATCGAATTTGAAAAAAAATTCAAACCGAATGAATGATCAAATGACTAAATCGAAGGAATTGGATCGGATTATTTTTTGCTTCAAAACCGATCCACGCAAACACCCATAAAGGCAAGAAGGCACTCATAAAATCGCGAGTTAACTCGCAGACTCGGACGATTTCACGAGTCCAGCACCCTGGGCGAGTTAAATCGGAAACAAACTCGGAAACGGACGAGAATGGTACGATTCTTCGTAGACTCGCCCGATTCCACTCAGAATCACGAGTTTGATTGCGAGTCCGCGATTCCAGGTAGGTTTTCCAGAGTTGGATTTCATTCTTCCTCGCGTTATCTTCTTCACTTCGTGCGAGCTGTCGTCGTTTTCCCGTGCCTCCGCCGTGCACGTCGATCCGTCATCGTCTTCATGCGTCGTGCTCGTCTTCGTCGCTCCCTCGTGCGCCGTGCCTCCGTGCTTGGTAAGTTTGTGTTCTTCTTCTCCGTGCCTCCGTGCCACTTTGTTAATTTCTTTTTTCGTGCCTCCGTGCCACTTCAAGCTTGATCAGTCCATGGCTTTGTCTTTCTTTCGCTATCGCTGCTTCTCTGGTAGTGGCAGTTTCGATCCACATACAAGGCCATGATTTTGAATGAAGATGGGGTCGGGTTTCGACGAGGAGAGGCGATTTGAGGATTGGGGGAGGACTGTGAGTCTGTGAAGGAGAAAGGGAAAGAAAAAATAATGCTTCACGAATCACAATGTGAAGGAAGAAGAAATAATATTATGATCTGCTGAATGTATTTAGATTAAGGGCTGAGATTCGATCTTAGACTTGCACATGTCTCAAAAACCAGTAAGCCGAAAGGAGAAAACTTATATCAGTTATATGCATTTGGTGGGATGGGCCCGATGGCTGTGCTGCACAAGTAAAATTTATTTTTACTATTTTTAACAATTGAATATACTATTTTTCAGTCAAAGGTTAATTTTTTATAGCTAAATTACTATTTTTTTTAAATAGACTTTTACATTTTAAGATTCGATTCTAAAAGTTCTGTACGAGTCTCGAGTCTCGCGATTATGAAAACCTTGCTCATAATTATAAAATACACACGAGACATTTTGTTGTTGGTGCATTTGGTTTAAACCTTTGTTTCCTCTGACTGTTTTCCCCTTTGTTTTCTAATCTACTCTTTCGGCAGTTATTGTTCATGGAGCCTGGAAATGTGCAGTCAAAGTCAAACAGAGAAATACGAGGCTCGGACTCTTCTTCAAAGGCAGCAAAGGATTTGGAAATTGAAGGGTACGCAGTCGGGGGATTGTCCATTGGAGGCCAAGAAACATGCGTAATTTTACCTACACTTAAAGTAGCCTTTGATATTGGTCGCTGCCCGCCTCGTGCTGTTTCCGAGAACTTTCTTTTAATCACCCATGCTCACATGGATCACATTGTTAGTTCCTTTCTTTCTTGCAAATGCATGCGCAAGCCTCAATTTTGGAATTTTGATTCACATCGCATGTATTATATTGTAATATTGTTGAATTAGTCAATAATTCTTTTTTTCTACTTTAAATCAATATTTTTACATATCGGGCTTTATCTGATGAATGTATGGCTGAATTAGTTTGTTGTCTAATGGCCATTTCAGGACTTACACTTACAGATTTACTTTTGACAGGGAGGGCTACCTATGTATGTCGCCACACGTGGTTTGTATCGTATGAAGCCCCCTACAATTATAGTACCAATTTCAATAAAAGAGGATGTTGAGAAGCTTTTTGAAATTCACAGGAAAATAGATCAATCAGAACTTAAGCACAACCTGATTGGCTTGGATGTAGGTAATTAATCGTTGGTCTAAATTAAAATTCTGCAATTACACAGTTAAACTTTATGTCTTTCTGCTCATGTACTCTTTTGTTGCTAATTCATGCCTTACTGCAGGAGAAGAGTTTTATTTGAGAAAGGATCTTAAAGTAAAATCTTTCAGGACTTATCATGTGATACCTAGCCAGGTAGCCAGCCAACACAATGTGTTTCTTTTGAGTCTTAATTTAACCACTACTAGTTCCTGATCATAAAATGTTTTGGCTATTGATTGTGGATTTCTGGTGCTTTTTGAGAGTGAAAGTCACAAACCTGAGTTCTTTTAAATTTTTTCCACTTGAACTTTTGAGAAGCACCATAGTGCAGGGTTTTTTAAGCTTTACTGTTAAAATATAAAGGACCTTTATGTCATGTTTTATCTTTTCCTAGTTTAAATTTGTGTTTTTAGTACCATAAAAAATTATAGATTGGAAAAACTAGAATCAGATAATTGAGAATGCTATACTGCAATTCAACAGATAATTAACTAAATTGATATGAGATGCTCTCTTTAACAATGGAGAACATAGTTCAGCCCCGCAATAAATAAGAAAGAGCAATATATATAACACACAACAAAAACAAGTGCAAATTCAAAATCCCTTTACTCCATTACTTAAAAAGTCAAGGTCAAAAGGATTATGTAGATATTGACTAGCAAAGCTTCTATGTTACTGATCAACAATTCATATCCACAAAAGTATAGAAAAAAGTAATTCACCTCCAATACAAGAATTCTAGCCCGTAAGACGTCTGTGTTATTTTCATCAACTATGAAATCTGACATGGTATCTCCCGTGAAGGCAATTTCTGGTTCTGTCAAAGTGTATGTTATCTGCCAAGAACCCAGCTTGGTTGAGCATTGAAAACCAAAAGATATAGATGTAACTTCTATCCCAAAATTCAATGTAAATGGTGCATATTCTACAATTTTTTTTTTAAGAACAATTAATTAAAATGTTACAAAAAAAAATAAAATAAAATTATATGATCTAGCATATCCGCAGCAGAAATACTCAACAATAGACAACTTTATTTGCTCTGTGTGCAGCAAGAAAATGAGACCAAAGTTTAAAAAGTGCTATTTTTTCAGAATTAATACTGCACGAGATCTGAAATTTAAGAGAGCTATCACAATTATATCACAGAAACATATTGTATTCATCAAATGAACATAAATCACAGAAACAATGAAACATTATGTTAGATCCTCCTTCATGGCCAGATTCACCATTCATTATTCTGCTGCAAGTTCATTGCTTTCTAGTCAACAAAAGTAATCAATAAAATAAATGAAAATGTTGCATGTCTGTTAATATCTGTTAGTGAGAAAGTTAGTCTATTTTTAATATCTGTTAGTTTGTTGGGTTAAGATAGAAAAGAATTAAGGCATATTGTCTATGAATAAGAGGAGAGGTTTAACAGGAGATTTATTTAGAGCCTTTAGGCATTGGGAGGTGTAGACTCTTGGCATTCTATCTTTGTAATTGGGGTTTATCCCTATTTGGTCCTAATAAAGATCAGGTTTCTATTAGAAAACAACAAATTAACTAGTGTTAAAATTGGTTGACACAGACTGAAGATAGTCAAATTTGCCAGATGTCAATTTGCCAAATCATTCATTAGTACAGTAGTTAAGACTGACCTCTATGCCAGACGACTTCAAATTCTTTATTTCATTTCCAGAAAGGTCTATATACTCTGGTTTAAGTTTCTGTTTTACAGAATATAGTATATAACCCTGCCAAAAACATGCAAATAGTTAGGCCGCACAAGGGAATGCTTCAAGTGTCAAGATAAGGATGCTGTGGAAGGTCATTTGAAATTGTTTGGTGAAAATGTGATACAAGGTGCAGTGGAAACATCATTTTAAAACTGCTTTACATATATAAAATTACAAAGCATATGATATTATGGTTTTACAACCATTTTTTTTTCTGTAACTTTACATATAGTGCACCTTTGTTAACAATTCAATCACTGTGGAACATGCCAGAGATTATGGACACACTCATCTGTCAGAGGTATGCTACCTGCTGCAACATTAGCACAAAAGATTCATGTAAATCTGAGTGATTTTATCCATTGCTATCTATTTATTTTTTTATTTTTCTAATTAATGTTCTTCAGATAATAAGTTATGCTGAGAGGTTACAGAACAGAGCAATCCTTTTGATTCACTTTTCGGCTCGTTACACAGTAGAGGTATAACATTTTGCTTTTGGTGAGTGTGCTCATAGGAAGATCCCTCTTGTTTGATGAGGAATAGGTGCCTTCCATCTTTCAAATTAATACAAAAACTCGTTTTTGATGCTTTTTATTAGCTTGTGGAATGTTAGTTTTGTCCAGTCATGTTTATTTGTTGGGACACACTGGGTGGTGCTTATGATATTTTCAGGAAATTCAACAAGCTGTTAGCACATTGCCTCCCAGTTTATCTGGTCGAACTTTTGCGCTTAGTGAAGGTTTCTGAGTCTCTGACAAGTTGGGAGTTTGGTTGATACATAAATGACTATGGAGCTGTTTTTGCCTCCTCCAAACCCACCTGAGACTATTGGGTGCAGTTATAATGTATTGTCATCATTGATGACAAATGTGGGAGAAGTGCAGTGCAAAGCAAAATCCACTGATGCATAGTATGTTTGGATTACCGTTTGAATCACCAAAAACGTTTATTTGCACATTTTGAGAGAGAAAACCGAGAAGCAACACTGGTGTTTCGTTGAATATAATGTATGTTTGCGTTGGAACGAACTGTTTTCCAAACATACACTAAATTACCTTCTTTATGAAGCTGTTTTTACTAATATTTACTGGTATCTTTTGATTCATTCATTCAGTTAAAGATTAATATATATATATATATATATATATATATATAGATATATATATATACTCGATTTATCTTTATTCACTGAGTAACGATATTTATGCATACTTACATTAATTAATGTTTGCATTGTATGGATGCTCATTTAGAAAGGTAGAGAAGTTTTTCTCTCCTTTTTAGAAAGAAAAAGACAGGAGACTTGTGATAAAATAAATATCGTGGGAGTAGGTCGATAAAGTGTTGAATTAGAAAGCGGGGACGTTGATCAAATAAATAATAAGATAAACGGGAATGGTATTTTTATCTGCCAATATTTTTCTCTACGCTTTAGTTAGGTAGTAATTACAAGATCAACAAAATGTGATATTTTCCTTCATAAACTATAAAGAACAATCATCACGTATCTTAGTCAATATACAAGAACTAAGATATTAATATTTGGCAAGTCATTATTATCTAACAAATAGTTTTAAAGGAACTAAAAATTCGAGAACTTTTGCCATACATTTTATCTCATTTATGATGCACAAATACATATATAATATATTCGATTCAGCAGTACGACTATTCTAAAAATATTTAAATATTTTCAATGGATTATTTTGCCTGCTTCTACTTTAATTCAAGAGTCCTCAGATTCTATCTCACCATGCAGGCATCTAAATTGTTTAAAAAATGGCAGAAGAGAGCATTACCACAATAATAACCAACCGCTCAACACGTAAAATAATTCAGAGATAGGAAAAATCAAAATCTGAATTAAGAATGGGGTTTCCCTTGCTGTAAAAGTTAAATATAAAAGACAACAAAAAAGGAATGGAGCAAACAAAGGATCAAAAGTGAACCAAAAAGTTCTGACTCCTACCCTTGTTCTCTCCTTTGCAGTATTGTATCGTGTACTGTCAAATGTTGCCGCTTTTTACATTTGCTCCAAACTCATTAAATCCGTAGCTACCCCTTTCCTTTGATAAGGTTTCCTTCTCTCTCCTTCTCTCTAATCCAGCATAGCTCAATGGCTTGCAGCCGTCGTGTCATTGCTTTCCTGTTCTTTCTCTACTACAGCTTGTTCAGCTTCAGTTCCATCTGCATTTCCATTGCTTTCTTGCCCCCCTTGTATATTTCCATCCATTTTTCCTTTTGGTGAAGATTTTGTGTTGTTATGATTAGCTTTCCCATTTTCCTTTCTCAACATGGTCGAAGTTTCCACACTTGGGTTCACTTCAGGTACGTTACATGGCAAGTGTTGAGATGAAGTACCTGAGCCAGGTGGAGGGAGAAAGACTCCTGTGCCAGGAACAGGGATTCGAGGAGGATGCATCGGAGGATCTGAGGTCCATCCGGTGGAACCAGATGGGATTGGTACATGTGTGGGAAATGACATGGGAGGTGCAACTGGTGCCGGCACAAACAACGGCTGCATACCGTTTGGAGGTGCATGTATGGATGGAGCTGGCAGTACCCCGGTTGCTGGAACCATGGGATAATGCTTGGGGCCTAATTGATGATGCACTTGATTGGCAGATCTGCTCGGTGGTGGTGCCCAATGGGACGCTGCCGGTGGAGCAAGTCGCTGAGAATCATTTGGCAGGGAACTTTTTGGTTGGGACTTTGTGAAGGTTACAATTATGCGTTGTTTGTGAATTGAAGGAAGAGCCTGCTTAGCGAAATCAGTTGATTTCCCTTGCATCACCAGAAGGGAACTACAATTGCCAGAGTTAATAGATCATATCAGGAGAAAGCACAGAGACAATACCACATGGACATGGAGATATAACAAATTTGAAAAATCATTGGACATGACACAACGATAATATAATATATAAAATTAATTTAAAGTGAATGAAATATAATTTTAAATCACGAGAGAACTCATGTTTTAAAAATTAGCATAAGTCATTATAAACATAATAATATACAAAAAGTTATTTTATTATCGTGGTTTTCTAATTAGTATTGGTATGAAAATTATATAAAAAATTCCAATTAAAAAGTATTTAAAATTTCCATCCAGTATCGGACATAGATGCATATCTGACACGGTTATGACATGACATGACCACTACTTAAAAATGCTCAAACTTCTTAGATATTAGTTGTAGAATCAGATTAAAGAGCATAATATGCAACGTTATACAGCATGAGCTGCTTATGAGGGTATGGGAGGATTTAAACTTCTAATCATCGGCAAATGTAAAAGCAATGAAACTTGTCAGGGTGGCCAATATACATCGTGGCAGAAAGAACCATTTCCATATCAGACAGTCAAATTACAATTACAATAATATAGTAGAAGTAGGAACATACAAGTCTTCTGAAAACAAATCTTCAATAGTGTCCAAAAAACTAAAAATTATTGATACACATGTCAAAAGAGTTAATTTTGATTGGAAACAAATCTAATTCATGGAATAACTAATACATTATTTACAGATTAACTCCACATCATGAGATATATTTATCAACTACAAACTTTGACAATTAAAAACTAATATAATTCACAGATGATGGATTAAAAAAATAAACACCTTCGGTCTTGTTTTCATGTGAATTTAGAGATGTGACAGCCAATGAAGGAAATTTACTCTTACCTAATAATACCTAGTACCTTCTACCAACTCAACTAACAATAATAATATCAAGCACTAGCATAATAAATAGATAAGGTTAAAAAATATTACCCAGGTACAAGAGAAAGCCTGACAGCACCCCTAAACTCCCCAGGATGATCTGAGACGATTATTCTCCCAAAAGTCATGTCACATTCAGTCAGGAAAAGCGTATAAACAGGCCTTCCAAACCAAGGAGGCCAATTGTTGGGATGTGAGTGCTCACCCTACAGACGATTGCAATACCTAGCTATGTAAGCAAATCTGACACCAATATAACCCCCACCCCGCCTCACCCACCCCCTGCAAAAGAAAAAGGGAAGAAGAAGCAACCTCATTAAAGAAATCCACAATGCAAGCATCAGGCTTCACAGTCATCACTTGTGAGGCAGCCAGGCGCTCGATGATATCTTGGAACAAAGAAGGAATAGATTCTACTTTCTTATCTGCCAGATTCAATTGGTGGAATTTCATCAATCATTACTAGTACTACAAGCAAAGTGAAAGATAAATAACATGCAGCAAAGAGAAAAATATGTGAAATATTATACTAATGATCTATATTAAATAAATATGCATGAGATGACATTCCTTTGGAGATTCCTGTTACATTGTCCACATCTGGTGGTGCATCAGCAATGGGAACACCCAACTGAATCATTTCCCTTCCATGTCCTTTCATGGGCCTTTTTGAAACCACAAATGTCAGATTTCCTGTTTACAGAAATCATCAGCAATTAGCAGGATATAAAAAAGAAAAAAAAATCTTTGCATTAGAGAAGCATTGGTGAGTAGGTTGTAAAAATAGTCTTACTTGGAGAGTTAAGAGAAAATATAAATGGAAAGCTAGATTTGCAGATACAAGAGAATATAACTGGGATGAGGTGCATTTTGTTGGAACAAATTGCCATAAATTTAGCAAGAAACCCCTCAATTATGCATCTTCTCTTCAGTCAAACTGAAATAGAATATTTACTGTTTCGTAAATAAGAATCCTTTTAAGCTGAGCTGATATAATTTTCTATTTTTCTTTAAACATTTAACCTCCTATTATTTCTTTGCATTGGGAAGATTTGTTATTCTTCTGTTTTGAATACGTCATCTCTGTTGATAAAGATTTCTTTTAACCAAATATCAAAAAAGATAGCAATAGTTTTACTCAAGCAAGTGTCTTCTATCGCGCCTTGGAATCTCATAGTTGGTGCCTTTTTATATGATAATTCATCATTCATCATTTTACACAAATGGAAATACATATGTTCACAACAATCACAAGAGTCTGAAAATGTATATTACAATAAGTATTTGACTTGGCATAAGTCATGTTACCAATTTACAGTTGTTAGTTAGCATCATGGTAATTCCAAATAATTCTTTGTTGATAAATATTCAACTACTATAATGAAAGAGAAAAATATGTACCAGTATAATGTCATTTCTAACTGAAACCACCAACTTTGAGAATATGGGAAAAGACACCGACTATTGCATATTGATCAAAGAAAGTTATAACAAGAAGCAGTGATAGATCCTTCCAACATACTGACATAAGACACACAGTACACTTACCTTGAAATTTCCCTCTTTCCGGCAACCCTCAGATCATTGACCAATGAAACAAGATTTGAAACTTCAGTATTATCCAATAAATCTTCATACAACTTCAATCCGTCAACCACATTCACCTAAGATTAAAAAACAGGTTCACTTTAAAGATAAAATATTAAAAGGAAAGGAAGATAATTTATGAGGTGTTAGATGTCAAGGAAAAATAACAAGGAATGAACAAAGCAAACTAACATTTAAAGGACCCTACCATCTTCCCATCAAACATCTCATTGCCAATAAAAGTTTTTCCGATGGTAGAATCATCCTCTGGAACACATTGCACAAGGGTCACAAAATCAAATCAATGTGCAAGGCAAATTATGTCTAAAATCTGACTCTGATCCTATAATTAAATGTAACTCTGTATGTGTGACAGCAAGCAAGTGAGTAGTATAACAATTTGTATTTGGTATGTCAATATGCAGTGCAGGTATACTGCATTGCATGCTGGTGGCAAACACAGGAGGTGTTGGGGGGGAATATGAGCATTATTTACTTATTCCAAAAATTCATGCATATAACTAACATAATCGGGTGCCCTCTAGATTTAATCACAGTCAGCAGTAAGAAAACCTTTAGAATTTGATACACATTCTTCATTTACACCCACAGCTTCACATTCTGAGCTGGACAAAGATCCATGAGAATTCCCAGAGCCCTTCAAAATACCATCAGATGGATGATTTGTAATAGTATCTGCTGAAGCAACCAAAAAGATGAAAAAATCAATATACCAACAAGCATATAAAATGTATTCATAAAGAAACTCTGAATTGTGTTACTATTTTTAACAGGTTTAAATGTGGGGGAGTCTGTGTCAAAGTGGACAAAGTAAAGTACAGAGCTATCAAAATAATGTTACCCTGGATTTCAACTCAAGAAATAGTAAGGGAAAAAAAAAACAGGAGAGCAAAAAGAGAAGACCACTCATTAATTATCACAATCGAAAAGACAGTATTGCCACCAATAGAATTTTATAAGTCAATAAGGCATATATTTTGTCCTCAATCCCACCCATTTTCAATTTGCAATGTATTAGAGTACTAGTTATTTAATCACACATCTCCTGGTGCTTAAAGGAAACCGTTATTTAATTCATAAACTCTTTATAACAACAGAGACTAATTCCAATTATTAAGTGTGATTGATTTATAGTGTGTCAGTGTTTGTGAAAATATCCTCTACCTTATCGTTAATTGGGAAGAAGGAACCACATGATCATATGAAACAGTAGCCATAATAAGCATCTCATACCGATATGTAGAAATGTATCAGTGATCTGTGAATTCATCCTCTGGCTCTACCATGTCATCAATTCCAATGTTTGAGATCTACCTTATCTAAAAAGCAATGTACAAAAGCCATATTTCTAAATCCTAATGGAGCACTCAATTTATAATTACTATATTAAGTATAATACAAGATCAAACTTGTTTTAAAATAACCAAGGAATCCAACATTCACCATATTGTAGTTTAGCACTTGCTTTATACAATATAGATACATTCCAAAGACACTGTTTACCTTTCCTCTCCTCAGGAGATGCTAAACTCTTGTTATCCATGGTCCCAACCTTGCCACCAGATTTAATTTCTCCATTCTTCTGGGTCACACAAGTCCCTTTCTCCACACCTCCAGCAACCACCATAGCATTTGTCCCGTGACCAAAAGACTCTACACTAGAATTATAACCATCCTCGGAAGCCTCAAACCTGTGCTGCCCTTGCCTAAACCCCGAACCGAACTTCCTAAACTCCTTGGCACCGGTTTTTGCCGGATCAACAACTCTCTGCTGCCTCCTCCATGACACTTGCTGCAGTGCATACACCACATCAGACACAGAAAAGTACTGCTGCATAAGCAGCACCTGAGTCAATTGCACCTTCTCTGCTGAATTGCCCCAACAACCATGTTATACTCCCCAGGCTCCCCTACACCACGCAAATGGTGGCACAGACAGTCTATGATGGCATTCGCAGCAGCGAATTCGCTGCGAAGCCAGCCAATAAACCCATCCCTCTCATCCACAAACCACTGCTGGCGGTAGTGGATCTCACTACCACCACCGGGGGCACCACCGCCACCCGGAAACTGCAATTTTTCCGGCATTACTGCATTTCCCGATGGCATTGCCATGAGAACTCACTACCTACAATACACTACACACTAAGGCCGCATACAAACCATACCCAGTTGAAAAAATGCAATTTTTTCAGTGGGGTTTCAAATCCAGTGCAATTCAAGTGGATTCCACAAGATGGAATGCAAAATTGAGAGGCTTTGAGGCTCAAAGGTGGAAAATTGTTAGGGAAGGAAATTTGTCCGGGAAGAATTGTGGGGTGTTTTTGAGGGAGGAAGCGTGTGATGGAATTTGGGGAGATCTGAAAATGAAGTGTGATGTAATGTTGAGTTGAAGAGAAGGAAGGTTGATGATGTGGAAGAATTAAGATCTAGGGTTGGGTTAAGGTTATGTGCTAATGTTAAAGGAAAGACTGAAATTTCATGGCTTATTCACCCTGCATCCGTGTTTAAATTAAATTAAAATAAATGTGCCTATTATTTTTGCTTTTTTATTATTACTTTATTAGTTTATTTAATAGTTCATGAATATAAGACATTGATGTAAAAAAAAAAAAAAAAATATAAGGCATGTATGATTTTTTAATGAGTAAATATTCCTTTTGATCCTTGAAAATGTAAGACATCGATAGATTTGTTGCTGAAAAATGAAATTTAATGTCCAAATGTACAAAAAGTATAACAAATTAATCATATAATTAATTCTTCTTTGTTATCCTTAATGTGCATGTAAATGTGACATGTTTGATGATGACATGATAACTACCATTATTACATGTCAATCACATAACAATGTTTAGTGGCTAAAATTAGGTGTGTAGTCCAAAATAGTAAAATGACACATGACCATCTCATAAATGTCACCGTACACGTGGACACCCTCCATGTCAGCATTGTTACATTAATAGGTGCTTATTCAACCTCTAAGTGTCAACCCGGACACACATGCCCGGGTTCCCTGTCAGCATTACTAAAGGAGCGCGGACGTCGACCTTCTACAGAGCATGGACACCAGTAATATTATCTTCTTATTAACAACATATCTACTATGTTTGGATATTCAAATAGGTGCATCCACCTTATCATATAAATATCCCAACAAGTTATGTACAAGTTGTTACTTATCTACAAGTAACAATATATCAATAAGGTACATATTATCTCCTACTTGAAGTAGACAATTGCCTGCTATTATTTGTTATTATCTTATCAACAGATTATCTATGAGCAACGGCCTAAGGCCCATAATCCACGCTATAAATACAGCCTTATAAGTTCTCTCTAAACCATCTCAGATTCACTCCAGCAGTACTTGAATGCATTACTCAAGTCACTCATTTTCTCCACCTTATACTGGGTTATCACACTCGGTTATTCTTTAACAATTGATGTACTTACTTGAGCGTCGGAGTGTTTTTCCTTTGTTTTGTAGGTCCTTCCTCTAAGCAAAGCCTACTCACTTCTCGGCGTTACAGAATTTGGGGTCCACTAAGGCCATTCAAGCCCACACGTGGAATTTTCAGATTTTGGTAAGAACATTTGGCGCCCACAGTGAGGCCCAGGTAAAACTTACCCTGCGACTTCGCATCCCAGAAAATCATCGGCACACATCCATGGTCAGTACACGCTTCAGCGTTAGACGCGACACCCCTATCGATGCGTCTAACCCCCCACAAACTACCATGACGAATGCCGACACCATGTTGCAACTCCAAAACCGCATAGTGAAGATGGAACGTAAATACCAGGAAGAGATCCAACAGTTGAAAGCTGATCGTGATCACCAAGAAGCCCGAGCGAGACATCCTCAAGAGGATGAACGCACTCCCACCACCAGAGACGAACAAACACAAGACGAATCACATCCTCAACAACCCTAGCAACCTCGACAAACTGTCGACCCTCAAGGTATTCGTAGTCTAACTCAAGGCTACCAATCAGAGAGGCATAACGCATGACGCAACCCTCTTGCTGACCGCATCAGAGAAGTCGATGTTTCGTTCGGTTGGAAACCTCTATATTTAGAGAGATATGATGGCACCACCGACCCCGACGAACATCTGGATGCCATCCTATCACAGGCAAATCTCTATACAAATAATGATGCCATATTATGTCGGGTGTTCCCTACCTCTCTAAAGGGGGCAGCCCTAACATGGTATGGTAGCCTCCCCGAAAGGTCC
This sequence comes from Glycine tomentella, assembly GCA_007407185.1. Classification (NCBI taxonomy): domain Eukaryota; kingdom Viridiplantae; phylum Streptophyta; class Magnoliopsida; order Fabales; family Fabaceae; genus Glycine; species Glycine tomentella. Next base: position 85,955 of record PYAF01001070.1, on the reverse strand, counting down.
ATCGACAGCTTCGACACCTTGTTCGAAAAATTCAGCGCGCAATATGCAACCAGCCGAACTCATCGGCTGACATCCGTTGCACTAGCGACATTGCTCCAAGCAGACGACGAACCTCTCCGTAGATTCATGGAACAGTTTGGACAACTGTCTGTCTAGATTTGAAACCTTAATCCTGAGGTAGCATTGCACTCCATGATGCTAGCCCTTCGACCCGGGAAATTCGTAGATAGTCTATGCAAGAAACCTCCTTCTAGCATGGACGAAATACGCGAAAGAGTCAAGGGCTATTCAGATGGAAGAGATGTCGAAGTTCAGAAACGAAGCCTGACAGGTTGGATAGAAGCGAGAGAAACATGAGGTATCTAACCGATTTGACTCTCACAGGGCCGACAAAAAACGAAGGCTGGACAGGCCTCAACTTCTTTCAAGAGCACCCAGGTTTGAGAGATATACTCCCCTGACGGTCAATCAGACTATCATCATGGATAAAGCCTTCAATACGGAGGTATAAATGACTTTTCCAAGTCCCACGAAGTTAGGAAAAAACCCTTACAAATTTTGTCACTACCATCGTGTCACATGCCAACTCACAGATGACTGTCTGACACTGAAAGATAAGATAGAAGAACTTATCCAAGCTGGACACTTATCACGGTTTGTAAAAAGACTTGATAATTTTCCACGAGAAAACAGACAGGAAGGGCGACAGAGAGACAGATCTAGAAACAAAGACAACAACAGAAGAAGAGACGACGCAGAAGACTGAGGGAGGCAGCGACAACCGCAACCTAGATGCGAGCGTCAACCCCCTCGTCAACAAAAAGAGGAGCCCACTCAACATACTCGTGGTGTAATCCATACCATCACAGGTGGCTTCTCATATGGAGGATCGTCTAGCCAATCTCGAAAAAGACACTTTCAAGCCATACGAGACATAGACATAAACTGTGTCAACGTTCCTCCATTACGAAGTCTACCTCCCATTACATTCACCAACGCAGATTTTGAGGTAATCAATCTTGTCGACCAAAACGACCATATGGTTGTTTCTCTCATAATCGCCAATTTCAAGGTGACAAAAGTACTTATTGATCAAGGTAGCTCCGCTGATGTTCTATATCTAAAGACTTTCCAGAAGCTAGAGATCTCGTCGAGTTCCATACAGCCTTATCCAGACCCTTTACTCGGCTTTGCAGGAGAAATGGTAGAAACACTGGACTATGTTGACCTTATGACCACTTTTGGTCAAGGTTCATTATCAAGGACCTTTACTATCAGGTATCATATTTTCGATGCCGATACATCCTACCTTGCCCTGATAAGTAGAAAAACATTGAACGAGTTGGGGGCTATCGTCTCTACCCCCCCACTTGAAGATGAAATTTCCTACCATCACAGGGGAAATTGTCTCTGTAAAGGCAGATCAAAAGCAAGTCAGACAATGCTATGTTGAAAGCCTTAAAGTGGTACCATATCCTTCCAACAGACAGTCAGACAGACATCGTACCACTTCGAAGGGTACCACCCAGGTAATGAATATAGACAGAGAGTTTACTCCTTATACATTGACAGTGTACACACCTCGCCATGATGAAGCCTTCGACGTGGATCCACGCGATGATAATATCGACAAAGGACCAAAATCGATTGAAGAGCTAGTCAAATTGCAACTCGGGCCCAAACTCGGACAGTGCACACAGCTTAGCAAAGAGCTCACCAATCATGAGTACATGCACATAGCGGACGTGATCCGCAAAAATGCATCCCTATTCGCTTGGCAGCCATCTGATATGCCAGGTATTGATCCTAATATCATCTGTCACAAGCTGGCCATATGTCCACAAGCCAAGCTGATAGTACAGAAAAAACGAAATATGGGAGAAAAAAGACAAAAGGCCGTAAAAGAAGAGGTAGACAAGCTGCTTAAAACTAACTTTATCAAAGAAGTCAGGTACTCTACCTGGATCGCCAACGTTGTCATGGTCAAAAAAGCAAGTGGAAAGTGGCGCATGTGCACAGACTTCACAGACCTCAACAAGGCATGTCCAAAGGACACATATCCACTACCCAACATCGACAGACTGGTCAATGGAGCATCCAGATTTCATATCTTAAGCTTCCTGGACGCATATTCTCGTTATAATCAAATTAGAATGCATGCTTCGGATGAAGAACAGACGGCCTTCATTACTGAAGATGCCAATTACTGTTATAGAGTCATGCCCTTTGGCCTCAAGAATGTAGGAGCTACATATGAGTGACTAATGGACCGCGTATTCAGAAAGCAGATTGGACACAGCGTCGAGGTCTACGTAGACAACATGGTCGTCAAATCTCAAAATGTAGCCCAACATGTGGCAGACCTCGAAGAGATATTTGGAGAAGTTCGAAAGTATGACGTGCGTCTCAATCCCGAAAAATGTACATTCAGGGTAGGCGATGGACACAGAGAACCCATGATCAGCTCTTCGAACAACCAACCAAGACCACATCTGGGTAAATCTTTACAAAATCCAGCATGGACAATTCCACTGGTACCAACACCGACAGAACATGAGGTACAACTATGTGTACCCTAAGCATATGTTATTGTTATCATACTATGTCGTTGCAGAAGCAAAAGGTCTCAGGAACATAAAAGACCAAGATACATACTTGGCACACTAAGACCAAGGTCCACCCTAGGTCTCTTAAAATCCAAGAAAATTCTCTTGGTATCATTACACAATATGGAATCCTGACGTGGAGAACCATAGTTGTCAATAGATCTTGACATTGACCCGCATAGTTATCAACAACTCTTGGTAACCCATAACTCTCGAAACTTGAGATCATCTGCAGTCAACCTTGTTTTCACCGACTTATCCAGTAAGGAAACACCAGGTACTCTAAGCTTTACTTTGATGATTTCAACGCTCATAAATTCTATTGATGCAGGAATACAAGCCACAAAGAAACATCTTTGATTATATAAATGTCCAAGGTCATCTTGGCATGATAAACCCGAAAAATATTCTGGGTACTTTAACTCCTATGGAACCTCGACATGCAGTACCATAGGATCATTCTATTTTGCAGGAATAATTGTCAAAAAAGTCCACCTTCGACAATGCAAATTCAAGAAACAATCTGGATGTCCATGGTTGAACCTTGATATTTCCAAAAGCCTAAGATACACTCTTAGCACATACTGGAAGCGGGAACCTCGACAAGCAAGACTACAAACTTAGCCATTTGCAAACGCAGTAATCTGGCAACAGTTCAAGAATCACGCTTGACACTACAAACCCAAGTTACACTCTTGGCAAATCATTGGCTCTCAAGTCTCAAAAAGCAAATTGGGATACTTTCAGTCACAGGGCCTCAATCTTTATGAACAATACAAGCCAAGCGGATTACGGGTTATCAACATAGGCAAACACAATTAGAAGATAGCATACAAATAAAAGAAGATACGGAAGAGTCAAGGCAAAAGGAGCATTTTCATTAATTTGTTAGCTTTACAATGCCTTCACGGCTAAAAAGCAAAAACAAAGCAAGAAACATAAAAGATGGCAACCTACACTTTGGTCTCGTCATCTTCCCCTTCGGCAAATACTCTATCTTGAGTATGTCCAAACACCATCGTTCTTGGCGCACAAACCGTTCAAGTTGCTAATCTACTCCTATGCCTTGGCGGCTTTAGTGAAACGATCTCCACGCGGCTCTGGTGAGACTACCTCCACCCGGCAATGATGAGACGATCTCCACCCGGCTTTGGTAAGACGATCTCCACAGAATAATGGTGAGGCGATCTCCATCTGCTTCAACGGAGATATTGAGGATGAGCTTCTGCACTTTTATCTCCCTCATTAGAATGGAGACTTCTTGCAGAACACCTTCCTTTTTGCACGTCCATAACCACAAATGGCTGAAACAGCTGGTGACGGCCTAACACAGAGACTCTGACGTACACGAGAGGAAGCTTTAACACCTCCAGGGCTGTTTTGTCTCATCTTCCTTGAAAAAGAAGCAAGGATGATAATAAGCGGAAGAAATTCATCCACTTTTACCTGCTGACAGGGACGAAAAGTCCCTTCGTCAACTTGACAAGAACAATTCCTCCTCCTAGAAGAGAAGGACCCTTCTGAAGCTCCTCCATGAGTGTCCTCCTCGGAGGAGTCACCAATGGAGATTACATCGCGCATAATGAGCTGCTCAACAGAGCCTCCGAAATCGCTACCCCCATACCCAAAGCAGAATCAGAAATGGGTGACTCAACCATTTTTTACCTTGAGAGAAAATGGACACTCTTGCAAGAAGAAGAACGAAGAAGAAGGTTTCAGAAGAGCACGGACATAAGCGAAATGGAAATGGCGAGAATCCTATCTACTTAAAGGGGAAGGAGACTCTACAGTTACTAGGGGATTCCGAAAAGTCCCCTAGAAGCCTGCGTCATGATTGACTGCACTAACCCACTATCGCACGATCTCCCTAAACGTGGCCACTCCTCAAGTGACACATGTGCATTGGTAAGGGGCGTGGGCGGCACATGTCTGCCAACATTAATGAGGGCCCAAACCCCATTTCCAAAGATCACATCAAATAGTCACTGATTGGCAGAAAATTCATCATCATCGACGCCTCATCTACCTGCCAAGTTCAGACTTATCCAATAAAGTCAAAAAGTCTACATTGGGAAGTCCAGCACTCACAACCCAGACAACTCTGTCCAGATTCAGGCTCATAAATCCAAACTAAAATTTAAAGTTTTGGTCGACCTATGAAGTTGTCAACCTTGACACACCTTGTCCACACTCTGGGGCTGACAATACTCATTATATTACTATGACACTGGACATCCTGCTTCTATGCTCTTTCACCCTCTTTCGCCCATAAATTGGCTTAGAGGCTGGGGGGCTTATGTACAGTCCAAAATAGTAAAATGACACGTGGCCATCTCATAAATGTCACCGTACACATGAACACCCTCCACATCAGCACTGTTATATTAATAGATGCTTATTCAGCTTCTGAGTGTCAACCCGGACACACATGTCTAGGTTTCTTGTCAGCATTACTAAAGGAGCGCGGACGTCAACCTTCTACAGAGCACGGACACCAGTAATATTATCTTCTTATTAACAACATATCTACTATGCTTGTATATTCAAATAGGTGCAACCACCTTATCATATAAATATCCCAACAAGTTATCTACAAGTTGTTACTTATCTACAAGTAACAATATATCAATAAGGTACACATTATCTCCTACTTGAATTAGATAACTATCTGCTATTATCTGTTATTATCTTATCAACAAATTATCTATAAGTAACGGCCCAAAGCCCATACTACACGCTATAAATACAGCCTTACAGGTTCTCTCTAAACCATCTCAGATTCACTCCAGTCAGTACTTGAATGCATTAGTCAAGCTACTCATTCTCTACATCTTATATTGGGTTATCACACTCGGTTATTCTTTAACAATTGATGTACTTACTTGAGCGTCGGAGTGTTTGTCCTTTGTTTTGCAGGTCCCTCCTCTAAGCAAAGCCTACTCACTTCCCGACATTACAGAATTTAGGGTCCACTAAGGCCATTTAAGCCCACACGTGGAATTTCCAGATTTTGGTAAGAACATTAGGACATTGCTAACAAGATTCTATAAAATTTAAAACTAGATCTTCTACCCAAATCACATATTGTCCTATATGTGTAAAATGTTATATTAATTAATTATTCTATTTATTTGAATAAAATTAATTGTGAAAAGACATTAAAAAACTTAAATCATTAAAGGGAGAAAAATGAAAGCATTAGAATCATTTCCTTACATATTTTTTTTGTGGGACAAGTGTAGTACATCTTGCCCTTGTTTCTTTGGTTTTTGTAGCTTTTACATTGTTGTTCAAGTGTTAGGTATTAGAGGACATGACCCTCTGGTGGCACGCAAAGCACATTTCATTTTTAATTTTGATCATGTTTAGACGGTAGAGAGTGAAAAAATTTAAGGATGAAGGAGGTGTAAGTGGAAAGGGTGGCATAGGATTAATGCGATTGATTGACACATGATCGATTATCAAATTGAAATGCTTAAGAATATTAGAAAATGTAAAAGAGGACTAAACTAAGGGATGTGGTGATGACTATGTTAATAATTTACATGCAACGTGAGACTTAATTAAAAATTCAAAAGTACTTTTAGGGAGCAAAATGATAGTACATAGTTAAGTTAATGAACCAAAATGTTAGTATGTGGTTAAGTTCAAGGACTAAAATGATAACAAGTTTTAAGCTTAGAGACTAGATTGAAAAGTAAACTTTTTGAACAAAAAGTAACGAAAAACAATAAACTCTACTTGCAAGTTACACTTTGCACGTTCTCCAAACACATGCCCCCTATTCTCTTCTTCATCTCTACCTTTATTCCTCTCTGTTCCCACCTAAATCGTTTCCCTTTACAACAACAAACACTTAAAAAGACTTAATAATTATGAAATTTCTTAAACCTTAATGTTGTTTGAAATGTGAATTCATTTTTTGCCTCTTGACCAAGGACTTGTTCATTTGAGTCCTCAGCATGCTCATGTTTGATCAAAACTATGACTAAGTGCAAGGAGGTTGTAGTTGAGGAAGGAGGAAAAATAATAATTTCTCTCCACAATGTAGGTCAACAGAAGTAATTTTTTTACCCAAGAACTTAATTTTGAATTAAGGATATTTTTGAAAAAGAAAAAGAAATGGAGGTATATTAACAAAACAAAAAAGGGAAGTTAGTTTTTCTCTCCTCTTGAGAGCTTTCTCCCTATGAGAGTTTATCCCTTTTCGTGTGAGCTTTTGAACCTTTTTTTGTGAGAGTTTCTTGCCCAACTGTTAGCCTGTCCTATTGGAGAATCAAATATGGAAGGATTAAGCCCAAAAGAAGGTGAAGTTGATATGGAGATCAATTTCCAACCATCTAAAGAGGAAAAAATGATTTCTCCTTGTGTTTAGTTGGCAAGTTCCTCACAAATAAAAATATTTATGTTCCTATTATGAAGGAGCAAATGGCTAACATCTGAGGCCATTAGAAGGAGTGACCATCACAGAATTGAAAATCGCCACTTTTCTATTTTGATTCTACCACAACCACGACTATCAGTGGGTGTTGAATAGAGGACCATGGAATTTTGATAAGCATTTGTTGATATTAGGCACAATCAAGGAAGGAGAAGATCTTGCACAAGTACCATTATTCTCAGTCCCTTTTTGGATTTAAATCCATAACCTGCTAGTTGGATTCATGTCTGACAAGTGGGAGAAAGTCTTGGAAATTTCATTGGCTAGATGCTAAAGTATGATGAGAAGAACAATTCCAACTACCTCTGATATTTTATGCGCATTAGAGTCTTGCAGGATTTTTGCAAGCCGCTCAAGCATTCCAATATAATAAAAAAACCAAGTGGAGAGGCAAGGGAAGTTTCATTCAAATATGAAAGATTGGGCCATTTGCTATTTTTGTGGCTTACAGGGTCATGTTGATGATTTTTGCCCTAAGATGTTAACCATGCTTGTTGATAATGGAGAACATAGGTGGGGACCTGACCAAAGGGATAAACAATGAAACCAAGGTGGTGATGGCAAATCCAAATGACTGTCCCCACATACCAACACAAGACTTTTCAGCGTGTTTTGTCCTCACTCACACACTTCCTGAGAAACTTCCCAGGAGGTCACCCATCCCAGAATTGCTCCAAGTTAAGCAAGCTTAATTGTGGAGTTCATAAGTTATGGGCTATCAAAAATTTGATGCACCTTGTTGGTATAGGTAGTACCTATTATTTCCTTTAAGTTATCCTCAACTATACAGTCACATGCCTGCACAACCTCTGGATCCTTCTCGTTCGGGTGTGTATTCGATTCATTCATGTACCCCTCTTGTTGGATGCTTGCCAGAAGTCGTTCCTTGTCCGTGCCTCATTGCATCGACGATCACTCCCCGCCCTCGTCAACGCCCGAGATGTTACAATAGTGGTGCAAGTAGTCACTAGCAGTTTCCAAAAATTTTGACAAAATCATGATAACATTAATTACAATGATCCAACGTAATTAATGCCAATGATGAGGGAATCAACAAACACGCACAATTTATGGTAGATGTTTTCAAGCAATCAAAATTATCCATTCCTAAATTCAAGGCACATTAAACTACTGCAGCAGATCCCATAATTGACGAAATGAATGGAAAAATCTGGATAACAAGTTAGTGATTGGAGATAAAAAATAGCGCATAATGAATTTGGAAAAAATTGACGTGGATGGTTTCACAACTCAAGCAAATTCCTTTCAAACAACAACTTCTGCTACAACAAATCCTAACCCTCAAGGTTCTTTTTAATGGTGGGCCCTAGAGACCAAGCCGACTAGGGACAATGAGTTTGCTCAGTTGGAACTGTTGAGACATGGGAAACTCGAGTGCAGTTCCAACCTTTTGAGACCTTGTTTGTACTTAACAAGTTGATGTTAGTTTTTCTTTGTGAAACCGTAATTTCTTCTAGTCGTTTTGAAGAATTTCATTCTCATATCAATTTCAATTCTTGCTTTTTTGTTGAACCTGTTGGCAGAGGGGGGGCCTTGCTTTCTTCTAGAAGAAGCCCTTCCACTACCATCTTTTGAAATTTTCCACAAACTTTATCAATGTCATTGTCCATCAACCTAGCTTTCATGATTGGAGATTAACATGTTTTTATGGCTATCTTAAGAGGGATAAAAGAAAAAACTCTTGGGGCTTCCTTTGTTCTCTAGTCACTGACACCTCCTAACCTTGGTTCATCTTTGGTGATTTTAATGATCTATTATCCAATGATGAAAAAATTGGTTTAATAAATCATCCAGCTTGGTTCATTCATGGATTTTGTAAAGATGTAATTAGTAGTAACCTCCATGACCTTCCAATAGAAGATTACAAGATACTTGGGTGAGGCGTAACGGAAAATATGATGTTATTGAAGAGAAATTGGACAAAAGCCTTGCAAAGCCCAAAATAATTTGTATGCTTGATGCTAGTATCATTGCCCCTTATATTGCTCTCATGGTGTTAAGAAATCTCTGGATATAAATAGAAGAAGTTAGTTTAATCTATTGAAAATAAATTTAAATGCTTAAAGTAACATTATTTTTCGCCTAATAAATGTCACACTGCCCAACCCGCGAATAAACAATTGTTCTGATCTCCCTCATACCTTGGTATTATTAAAAGAGAGCAAAAAAAAAGAAAGTATGGGGGCCAAACCAAACCCATAAAACAAAAAACAACATATTACCAGTATCTATAGGAAGGCAAACCTATCCTATTTCGACCAAAATCTTCATAAATAAAACAAGACAAACTATCCCACAAAGTGAAACCTGTATTTAAAACCCCAAATGAGACCAATTTATTCGCACAACAATTTTCTTCTCTCAAAAGGTGAGTAGCAAAAAAACGCATACTACTAATAGCATGTATGTTGTTTTCCCATTTATGACGAAGGCTCCCTAGAGACAAAGATGAATCCTTCATCACCGCAATAACAATGTGGAATCACTTTCCAACCAAATACTATTCCACTGACGACGTCTAGCAATATCAATGGCTTTAACTACAACCATCAAATCAACATATGTTAAGTCAAAAGACATTTGTGTCTTAAAATGAATCATGACTCTTAAATTATTTTAATTAGATACAAATAAATACAAAGGTTAAAAGTTGCATGTTATGCAATATAAGACCATGTTGTTTGAACTTGCGTATGAAGTTTCAGAAAAAAGCAAATTATACCATTATCTGATAAAACATTAAAGAATGCATTTAAGACTTCATTTAATATTATGTGTTTGAGATTTGTTTTGTAGGAACAGTCTTATAAGACATTCTCCTAGAATTTGTTGAATCCCATGAAGAATAAATGAAGTCCAAAAACTTTGGAGTTGCCAAACATTGTTAAAAGATGCGTCCTACTGTGATAGACATGCTCTGACGAAAAGGAAGTGATTTCCTAATGACGTGTTCTTCAAAAAGCTAAAGATAGTGGTTTTCCAGCATGAAGGGGATGCACATTTAATGCTCCAACGCCTAAAATCTTCAAACGCGAGCTCAAGTGAAGAATTCGATCCATTTAGTGACAACAAACATTTGAAGAAGAAGGTCTTTAAATACTAGAAGGTTTGAAGAAATGGAGAAAAAACCTACGCACTAAAATTTGAATTCTTTTTGTAAAAAACTTCATGTATATTCTTGTAAAGTTCAAAAGCTCTCAAAACACTTTGAACATCTTAAAAGAAAAGACTAAGAGTTTAGAGATCATATCCATTTATAAGACGATTAAGATTTAATCAATTGGCAAACAAACTTCAAGTCTTTTGATTTGTTTAGAGCCAGTAGTGGCATGGTGGGTTAAAGAATATTGGGTTGGTTCAAGCTTGGTTTGTAGAGTCAAAAGTGACATTAACGAATAATTGTAGCCTTGTGAAGTTAGTGGAACCTGGTGACTTGCCAAGAACTGAATATAGTCTCAGTGATAGAGACAAACCAATATAATTAAATTTCTTATGTCTGATATTTATCCTCTTCTATGTTTTATCTGATCTTGGGTGTGAATTTTATTTTGCTTTTGAAAATATGTTTTCTGTTAAAGTTTGATTCAATTGTCTAACTGTCTATTTGAGAAAATTTGTTATTTGTATTTCAAAGCTATTTTTCAAACAATAAGTTTTGTGTTAACAATTTTTTTAAAATCATAATTCAAATCTTTTTTATGATATTTATTTTTAGAGTAAATTACATTCGCACCCCCTGTGTTTTTCTCAAATTGCACCTGATACCCCTCCTTTTTTATACATTACTTTTACCCTCAACATCGTTAACTAACGTCAATTGAAATATCTAATTAGACAAAATTTCCTATTATAGTAAATTACACTCGCACCCCTTGTGGTTTTCACATATTACACTTGATACCCGTCCCTTTTATACATTACTTTTACCTGACAACACCAATGTCCAGTGAACCAGATGCAGCAGTGATAGTGACCGAAGTTACGACAAGGGATGAGGAGGTGGTGGGGGTGGATATGGCGGTGGCGGAGGCAATTATGGTGGTGGCGGTTGCTACAGTGAAGGTGGTGACTATAATGGTGGTTGTTGCTCCAATGAGAGTGGGTGCGCCCGAACACCGTGCTGGTGGACGAGGACAATGATGAGGAGGAAGAGATAATGCTGTCGTGGAAGAGGGAGGAGGAGGAGAAGGAGGAGGTGATGGTGGCAAGTGAAGAGGGGTTTTTGAAGAAGAAGAGGGTTGTAAAATCCAAGATGTGATTTTGAGAAAGAAGATGAAGGTATTTTAGACATAAATTTTCATTAAAAGTCATGTGACCAGCATGTACCTACTTTCTGTTAAATTATTAAACAGTGTTTAGGAAGGAGGGGGTCTGGGTGGAATGTGAGTAAAACAATTAAGGGGTTTTTTGTACGGTGCAAAAAAAGAGGGGTATCAAGTGTAATTTGGAAAAAAACACAGGGAGTGCGAGTGTAATTTACTCTTATTTTTACGACAGAGATGGAGAAGAAGACTAGCTCTCATATGGAATGCAAATCCTCCAAGAAAATTCCCATGATCATCTCTAAACAAACCCACACTAGCCGCAAGACCTAGAGAGCCCCTCGCAACTCCATTCGTAATCACCTTAATCCAACCAAAGGCTAGAGGCATCCATAAGAATTGTTTAATTAAGAGCTTTATCTACATGTCCCTGAATATGACAAAAATTAAGAATACCAAACTCATGCATATTAGACCGCACCCATTCCTTTGGATAAAGACATCTTTTTAAAAAAAAAAAATACATAATTTTAACAAGTGATTCATCATTAACTGTTAGATCAAATAAAAGGTGAAAATCAAAAGTAACTTTTTCAAAATTAAATTATTTTTGCAGTAATTTTTAATATATATTTGGATCATCATAATGTTGGTGTGAAGTATCCTATTAATGACATATATTATCTTGTCTTATTATTTTTGTTTAACTTTGTTCTTCTTGATATTTTACTTTGATAATTGATTAAATTAGTTATTTTAATTCCTGTGAGGAGTTGTGTGTAGCACTGAGAGGTGTTTATACATTGGTCAGCTTCTTAGTCTGAGTGGTCCCAGCAATAGAGAGACATAAGACCGTTGGTTTAGCTCAGGTATGGAAAGAGGTGGTCCCGTAACACACACTAAACAAGAAGTAAAATAACCAATATAGTTAAAAGTCTTAGTGATTTAGGGAGAAGTAATAAAGATAAACAATAACAATAAGAACTTCTCAAGATAATACATCAACATCAGGAATCAATAAAGAAAGAGAGATACAAATAGTAGAAATAGAAAATTCTTTAGATAATTGGTCAATACCTTTTATAAAAAAGAGTGAATTATTGATGTAATGAATGTCTACAACCATTAGACATTAAGTTTCCCAAATCTACCTTGCAATGAAACCCAATCTTCAAGCAAACCTTAAGAACTCTAAATTCTGCATTTTCCCAAGAATTTGGGATTGTTTTAAGCTTTTTAATTCAGCAATGGAAGATAGAAGAGAGATTAAGAATGAAAATGGATGGAACCATGGAAAAGCTTTCCAATAAGCCTAGGAAAAATCACCACCATAGCATTGAGAAGTCATTGTTAAGACTCAAGAAGTTCTTACACAAGAACAAGAGAGAAACTCTCACAACAATTTTCAGAATTGTATTAATGAACCAAAGTTAGTTATATTCAATTTTGGCACCTTATATAAGCCATGAAATTACAAGCTAAATGTCACTAAATGTAAGGAAAATGAAAATTGAAATGAAGTCCAAATAAAGCTTGAAGTGCAAGCTTCTCCCAAATGACCCTTGGTTGACCCAACATATGCAGTGTAGTTTTTATGCTGAAGTAATCGATTAATTCGCACTTGTAATTGATTAAAACAGAGGTATTTACAATTTTCAGGCTCATGTAATGGATTACAGATGTCTCTAATCGATTAAAATAGACAAGTCTTGTTTCTGTGTGAAACTGAATTGTTGGTAATCAATTACAGGTATTTAGTAATCGATTACAAGTATTAAAAACTAGCAACAAATTGCCTAAGTAATCTATTACAGGAATCTGGTAATCTATTAAAACAGACAGCACTTCTTTTGTGTTTCCATTGAGTTGGTGTGCTTCTTCATGCTTGTCCAAAAGATACAAGTTAGTTTTGATGTGGTCTTGAAGGGCTTGAATTCTAGCTCTTGTCATAGGTCCTTTAAAGCACACCAAAGGAAGTGCTTTAAGATCTCCTTCTAGACCTTTGGCTTGAAATGGACCCCCATCAAGTATATAAGCAACAAAGTATATTTTCAACATCTAAAGTATAGTTACCCAAGAACTGATAATAACAAAATTATTAATCTTTTAGCGCAATCAATATTAGGTGAACATAAAAATCAAGGTTATATAATTTTATACACTGCCAACATGTACTCCTGTGAGAATAAAGTTTAGAAATAGTAAAACATGTCAATGGTAGACCTTGCATCCCTTGAGTTTCTGCATGGAGAAGACTTAGAAATGAAGGGACTCACCAAGGGTGGACCTTAGGTTTGTCGAGCCTGATACTAAGGGAGTTGTCAATCCTGGGTTTTGTCAAGGCTCACCAAGGGTGGACCTTGGGTTTGACAAGCCTTGGGAGAGCAAGGTTCACCGAGGGTTGACCTTTGGTTTTGTGAACCATTAGAGACTGACCAATGATGCGTCTGTCCTGGATTTTGTTAGAGGTTCACCGAGGGTGCTACTGAAGGCCGACCTTGGATTTTAAGAAGCTTTGGAGATTACCAGAAGCTGGTCCTAGGTTTTGCTAAAAGTCCACCTAGGGTGCTACCGAAGGTCAGCCCTAGGTTTTAAGAACCTTTGGAGATTACCAGGAGCTGATCCTAGGTTTTGCTAGAGGTCCACCTAGGGTGCAACTGAAGGTTGACCCTAGGTTTTAAGAACCTTTGAGATTACCAGGATTTGGTCCTGGGTTTTGCTGAAGGTCCACCTAGGGTGCTACCAAAAGCCAACCCTAGGTTTTAAGAACCTTTGAGATTTACCAGGAGCTAGTCCTAAGTTTTGCTGGAGGTCCACCTAGGGTGCTACCGAAGGTTGGCCATAGGATTTAAGAACCTTTGAGATTTACAAGGAGCTGATCATGGGTTTTGCTGGAGGTCCACCTAGGGTGCTACCAAAGGCCGACCCTAGGTTTTAAGAACCTTTGAGATTTACCAAGAGCTAGTCCTGGGTTTTGTTGGAGGTCAACCTAGGGTGCTACCGAAGGTCGGCCCTAGGTTTTAAGAACATTTTTAGGTTACCAGGACGCGTCCGCCCTAGATTTTGGTGAAGTTCACCAAGGATGGACCTTGGATTTTAAGAACCCTTGAAAAGTAGTCAAGTGCTGGTCTGGAGTTTTGTCGTGTTCCTGCAAGGTTGACACAAGTATATGAAATTAAAAGACATATATGTTTTATTAATATGACATTTCATTAAAATCTCTCAAGGCAAAACCATGTTTTTTTTGTTTGGACAAAAGACTCGAGTAAGAAAAAAAGTATGCCATCTGGTCTTCGATATGTTAATTGTAGTAGAACTTCAGGTGGGTAGCATTCCATGATCTTGGAATTGCTTTACCCCCTAGTTCTTATAGCTTGTAAGCTTCATTTTATAGGCTAGTGACGATCCTGAATGGGCCATCCCAGTTGGTCCAAGCTTTCCTGCGCGGGGATCTTTTCTAGTTTCACCCCGAACACACCAAACTAGGTCACCTAGCTAGAAAGTTCGTGGTTGACCTTAGTATTGTATTTTCTTGATATCTGGAGTTTGGTAGCTTCTTCTCTAATTCTGGTTGTGCCTTGGATTTCCTCTGTAGTTTCTAGTTTAACCCTCATGTTCTCTTCATTTTGTTGTTCTTGAAACAACAACCTCCTTGTCGATGGTTCCCCGACTTCAATGGGGATCATGGCGTCTGTACCATATGTGACTCGAAAAGGGATTTCATCTGTAGTTGTTTGAGGTAAGCAATGATAAGCCCAGAATATACTGGGGAGTTCTTCCTTCCAGAGACCTTTAGACTTGTCAAGTCAAGTATGTAGGGCTCAGAGGATGACTTTGTTTGCTGCCTCCACCTGGCCATTGGTCTAGGGGTGTTCGATAGAAGTGATAAGGTGCTTGACACCTAGCCTTGTGAGGAAATCCTCGTAGGTCTGTGCTTTGAATTGTGTGTCATTGTCAATCATAATGGCGAAGGGTAGACCATACATGCATATAAGATGCTTCCAAGTGAAGCTTTCTACCTCACTAGCACTTATCTCTCATAATGGTTTTGCTACTATCCACTTGGTGAAATAATCGATGGTAACCAATAGGAATTTAACCGCTCTTGGGGCCTTTGGTTGAGGCCCTAGGATGTCCATCCCCCACATGGTGAATTCCTGGCACTTTTTGCACCTTCGAGTGAAATCAAAGGCATCAACCCTAAGTGTCAGCCAATAGTACTCTGTTCATACTATCTTGGTTGCGAGGGAACATCCTCCTATGTGGAGGTCGCAGATCCCTTCGTGAAGTTCTCTCAGGACCTAGTTTGCTTATTGGCTGTCCAGATATTTGAGTAGAGGTGTTGTCAGCCCTTTTTAGACGTCGGGCCTCATTTTCATTCGTTAGCACTGCCCCTTTGATGAGAAAAATTTTGTAAGGGATCATCCAGTTGGGTTCCTCCTCTTTGCCTGCAATTACCTCTTGGTTGTTTATGGTGGGAGCTTGAAGTGTTTCCTGGATGATAGTTTTGAGGTGTCTGATCTTCCTGGTGCTGGCCATCTTGGAGAGCAGGTCTGCCCTGGTGTTGCTCTCTTGGTATGTTATACATTTCGAAGCACTCAAAACTGTCGATGAATGTTCTAGCAATGTTATAATGTTGGAAGAGTATGGCTTCTTTAGTCTGGAACTTATTGACGACTTGTCCCTGGACAAGTTGTGAGTCGGAGTAGCATCTCAGCCACTTATCTTTGACTTCTTTTGTGAGTTTGAGACCTGCTATGAATGCCTCGTACTCGGCTTGGTTATTTGAAGCTTTGAAATTGAGCTTAAGGGCTTATTCTAGCGTAACGTTGCTAGGCCCTTCAAGGTTGATGCCTGCTCCGCTTCTTGCACCTTGGATGCTCCATCCACGTAAAGATTCCACCAGTCTGGGGTGGCTATGTCATAACCTGCGAATTCAGCGAGGAAGTCTGTCATGAATTATGTTTTCATGGTGCCACGAGGTTCATATTGGAGGTCAAATTCTGACAGCTCGACAGGCCATGCCACTATTTTGTCTGCTAGTTTAGGCTTTCTGAGCACTTGTTTAATGGGATAATTTGTTTTAATTATCACCTGGTGACTTTGAAAGTAAGGCTGAAGGCGTCTGGTGGCAGTGACGAGTGTTAATGCTATCTTTTCTATCATTTGATAGCGCTTCTTGAAACGACCGCTTCTACTTCGCTTTAGTTCATATTTATTTTATAAAATTTCAGGGTTTTTTTTTTTCGAAAACGAGAAGAATAAAGGTTCAAATAATTTTCTTGTTAATTTTGAAAATGATAAAGAAAATTATAAAAAAAATATTTGAAAATGATTTAGCAACATAAACGTTAACGCGTTATCCCAATAACGTGGGTTAAGTGATTCACACATACTTGCCATACAAACCATTATTACCAGTTTATAGCTTGACGTCTAAACAGTCCAAACAGTCCATACAGTCCATAATACAGAGCATAGTAGAAAACATGCAAACAGAGAATTTTTACAACA
>PYAF01001070.1:23633-34965 GCA_007407185.1 Glycine tomentella | reverse complement strand
ATTTAGGATTTAATTGGACCGATAATTCAGATTTTAACGAATTTGGATTTTCTAAGTTTAATTATTCCAATTTTTATTTTCAGGGCAGTTTAATAATTAAATGGGCTTGGAATTAATTCATGGACTTGAAGATTGGAGTGCCACGTCAGCATCATTTTCCACATCAACATTTTATTTTCGTTTTATTTTGCTTTAGTGATTTTTATTGGGCCAGAATTGTTAGGAAATGCCCATTTTCGTTTTAGGTCAGACACTAATATTTTAGAATGCTGTGCCCATGCAGAGTGGGGAATTCACGTTCAGCTCTCTTGAGGGTTTTAGGGTTTCGTTTCTGTTGGTTATTCTGCTTAAGGTTTTCGTTTTTGTTTTGAATTTTCTGTTTCAGAATACATTTTGCGTTTCAATTTCAGTGCTTATTTCGTTTCTCTTCTAGTTTCATTTTAATGTTCGGCTGCTATTCAATTCGTGTTTCTATTGCAATTTTCGAATTAATGGAAGGCTAAATCCTAGGGTTGGGCCCTAGGACAAATTGCGAACCTTTAATGGAGGTTCTCTGTGCTTTGTAATTCTGTTCTGCTTGGTTCTTTCTTGTTGGGTCTCTGTTCTGCATTTTTCGAATTAGAGTCATGCTTAATGATTCTGAGTTGGTTGATTCAGTAATCTCAGGTTGCTTAATCCTAAGAGATTAGGCCTGACAAGGTTCGCGTTTGCTTAATTCATGTAGGGAAGTTTTAGGTTAATCTTCGCTTAGTAGATTAATCTGGACTAACAAGGATTAAGTTAGGATAGATTATCTTTCGTGAACCAAGGATATTAGAGGCGCAATCTGTTCAAAGGTCTGACTTGTTTAATCGCTGCAATTACTGTTTTATTTTATATATAATCCTGAATTCTGTTAGAACCCCCCTCCCTTACACGTTTAGTCCCTTAACACAGACAATTGATCCTTGAGAGACGACCTAGGAGTCACTTCCTAGTACTGCATTTAATTGTATTAATTTGACTGAGTACGACCTCGATCATCCCCTTCTATTCTTTTAATTACTCAGCATCCTTCATATGTTCATTGTTCATTTTTATCCCCCTTTTGGCTTATCAAAGACAAAATGTTCCATTGATAATGAAATAAGCAAAGGAATATATGTAAACAACATAAAACAAGATTTTATTCATTAATAGAAAGATGCAAAAATATAAGATGAACATCAAAGATAAGTGTTGAACATGAGAGAAAGGAAATAACATATCTAGAAGCAAGACAATCCATCCACTAATCTAGAGATTATCAAAATCTTTAAGAGCCATTCTAGTCTCTATATTTTCTAGCCTAGTGATAATCTCTTCCAAGGAAGAAGGAACATCAACTGAATGTTCATGATGTAAAGCTATCATTGCATCCATCTTTTGAATCATCAAGGATTCAAAAAGACTCCACTGTTGTTTAGCAAGGCCAACTTCAACATCTCCTTCCTCAACTTCTTGTTCCTCATCTACACCTCCTTATGGAGCTTGGTCTCCAGCCATTATCCACCAATTTGGGGCTTTCATCAAACCCAGCTTAGTAAGATGCTTTGTAGAGATGAGGTTGGTGATGTCAGTGGTGTTGTCAACAATCTCATTTGACACATCAATCCCAAAATAATCAATAAATCTTGAGAGTAAGACAATATAAGGGAATTGATAGTTGAGCAACCTTTTGGACTTCATCATAGTCTCCTCAAGGACTAGAACCCAATTAATTTGAATTCCAGACTTCGTCCCATACACCAGCTGCAGATCATCATTTGTGATCTGAGCATGATTAGTAGACCTTGGTGTGAAGATATAGGTGATGATATAGTGAAGAAGTCCATCTTCACCAGTCATGTTGCCAACCCCCAATCTGTTCTTTATTCTTGCCTGTGAATCCAGCAACATACTCTTGTATGTGTCCATCTTTGAGTATCCTCATACTTCTTCAAATCTTCTTACTCTTTCACAGGAGATGCCAACCACAACATTCCACAGTGTCATCAATCTCCATGGCAACTCCATTCACTTGGGAACGGAGGACACCATCCATGCTTGCCTTAGCATAAGTATAAAACACATTTACCAATTCAGGGTAAAAAGTACCCTTCTCTCCAACAACTTTGTCAGCCCTTGAGCTTGCAGCATTGCAGGGAACTCGAATCCCTTATTCATAAACCAATCAAGCTCTAGATATTTTGGGGGCATGACAAGCTTGGTTGCATTGAATTGCATGTAGTTGTTCCTCTCAACTTCAGAGGTGAACTAGGTATTGAGCCTGTTTTTAGCAGCATTAGAGGTTTGTCCAACTTTCCTCTTGCTGGTTTTGATTTTCTTAGAGGTAGATGAGTTAGACATGGTGATAGTTTTTGAAGAAAGGAATGGGCAAATTTTTGGTTAAGAGAGAAAGAAGCAGAGCACAAAGATTAGCTCAGTTTGCTTAAGTGAGAAAGTGATTTTCAGGTGTGAAGACAGTTTTTGAAAACTGAATTTATAGAGTTTTTAAAAATGAAGTTTAAAATTTGAATTTTAAAAACTTGGTAACAAGTATCTCGAATTCCAAGAGTGTTTGGGTTCACTGAACCATATTTGAATTTTGAATTAGAGATAAGATGTTAGTTACATTTCATTGAAAATTGTGTAGATTTGCAGAAATGCCATAGATAATCGATTACAGATCCTTCGCAATCGATTATTCCAGGATGAAATATGTATCTGAACATGGTGTAATCGATTAATACGAAGAGGTAATTGATTACTCCAGAGAGTAATTGTTGCTTTAGCCACAAGCTTTGAGCACAACAACTTCCAGCAGCAATGTACTCAACTTCAGTTGTTGATAGAGTAACACAATATTATTTCTTGTAATGCCATGAGATTAGTCAACTTCTCAACAAATGGCATGTACTACTAGTGTTTTTCCTATCTTATTTATATCCTGCAAAATCAGAATCTGAGTATCCAATTAAATTGAGTAATGCACCTTTGGGATACCAAAGACCAACTCTTGGAGTTGATTTAAGGTATTTGATGATTCTCTTGACTACTGTGAGGACTGATTCTTTAGGATTAGCTTGATATCTTGCACATAAGCACACACTCAATATTATATCTAGTCTACTTGCAGTCAAGTACAATAGTGATCCAATTATCCCTCTATATTTTGACTCATCAACCTTCTTGCCTATTTCATCTGAATCAAGGTAAGTTGAGGTTGCCATAGGAGTTGCAACATCTTTGCTTTTCTCCATGTCAAGTTTGTTGATCAATTCATGGCAGTACTTTGTTTGGCTGAGAAATGTCTCATTCTTCATTTGTTTCATTTGAAGTCCAAGAAACAATGTTAATTCTCCCATCATAGACATGTCAAATTCATTTTGCATAAAGATTGAGAATTATTTGCACAAGGCATGATTAGTTGAACCAAAAACAATGTCATCAACATATATTTTAACTAGTAAGATGTCATTGATATTTTTCTTGATGAATAATGTTTTGTCCACTTGTCCTCTTATGAAAGATTGGCTAAGCAAGAAGTTGTTCAATCTATCATACCAGGACCTAGGAGCTTGCTTTAATCCATAAAGAGCTTTCTTTAGTTTAAAAACATGGTTTGAATATTTAAAATCAACAAAGCCAGGAGGTTGATTAACATAGATCTCCTCCTCAATATATCTATTAAGAAAAGCACTTTTAACATCCATTTGGAATAGTTTGAAATCCATTAAACATTCAAATGCAAGCAGTAATCTAATGGCTTCCAACCTTGCTACTAGAGCATAGGTCTCTTCATAGTCAATGCCTTCCTCTTGGTTTTAATCTTTTGCAACCAATCTAGCTTTGTTTCTGACTACGATGCCACTTTCATCAAGTTTGTTCCTAAAAACCCACTTGGTGCCGTTGGCTTGTGAGAAGAAGGTCTAGGAACAAGTTCCCAACCTTCATTTCTCTTGAACTGATTAAGTTCATCATGCATGGAAAGCATCCAATGTTCATAAAGTAAAGCTTGGTCAATATTCTTAGGTTCAATTTGAGAAACAAAAACCATATCACAACATAAATTCCTTAGTGAAGATCTGGTAGATACTCCATTAGTCACTTTTTCCAATCATGTTGTCAAGGGAGAGATCTCTTGTTGTTCTCCAATCCTTAGGCTTTTCAGTAGATGTTGACTGTTCCATATCTTCATTTGGTCTCATTTGATCCATTGAGTTTCACACACTCTTCTATAGGACCTGCATCATTATCACAATTCTTTTCCTCTTTTGAGGAGTTAAATTCATCACAAATAACATGAACAGATTTTTCCATGCATAAGGTTCTTTTATTGAAGACTCTATAGACTTTGCTTTATAATGAATATCCAAGAAAGATAAATTCATCAGCCTTTGCATCAAACTTGCCAAGTGACTCCTTTCCATTATTTAAAACAAAACATTTACAACCAAATGCTTTTAGGTGAGAAATGTTTGGTTTTCTACCTTTATATAGTTCATAAGGAGTTTTCTTTAGAATAGGCCTTATGAGTAATCTGCTAAAAGTGTAGCAAACAATACTCACAACATCAGCCCAAAAATGTTTTGGCAAATTTGTCTCATTAAGAAGAGTTCTAGCTTCTTCTTCAAGGGATCTATTTTTCCTCTCCACAACACCATTTTGCTGAGGTGTTCTTGGAACTAAAAAATTGTTGCTGATTCCATTTTCTTCACAGAACTTTTCAAAATGCTCATTTTGGAATTCATTACCATGCCCAATTCTTATTGAGATAATTTTGCCTCCTAAGCTCATAGCTCTAGAAGGATCAAACAAATCCATGTGAAGCAATTCAAGGGGTCTTGAGGTGGAAACAAAGTTTTTATTTGGAAAAGAAATCTTGGTTTGTTTCCCTTTTTGACAAACATCTCATAGTTTGTCCTTTTCAAACTTAAGTTTAGGTAAACCAATGACTAAGTCTTTTCCACTAAGCTTGTTCATGTGATGCATGTTAATGTGACTAGCTCTCCTATGCGATAGCCATGATTCATCAATCTTACTTACTAGACAATTATTATTGTGAATGAATGCATGTTCTATAGAGAGTAAGTAGATGTTACCCTTTCTTTTTCCTACATGGATTACCTCACCGGATTGACCATCATATATCAAGCAATAATTATCATTAAAGGACACCTTTAATCCTTTATCACATAGCTAACTTATACTTAGAAGATTGTGCTTTAAACCTTCCACATAGAGCACATTTCTGATCTTAGTTTTAAAGTTGTCTCCTATATTGCCTTCACCTATTATCTTTCCTTTATTGTTGTCGCCATAAGTGACAAATCCTCAATCCTTTAAAGTTAGATTTGTAAGTATGGACTTGTCACTTGTCATGTGTCTAGAGCATCCACTGTATAAGTACCATAATGATGCTTTAGCTCTAAGACACACCTGCAACAATCAAATTAAGTGGCAAAGAAAGGTACCCAATTAATGTTGGTCCATAAGGGTTAGCTATTTTTCTCTTTTTCTTTGGAACCCAAGTGCAGTCTCCATTAGGCACATAGAACCTTCTAGTATAACACTTATGTAATGTGTGACCTTTCTTCATGCAATAATGACAAGTTATAGATTTTGATGCTCTTTCAAAATGAGTCATTTGCTTATGCTTTGTTTTTGGAAAACCTTTTTGATTCATCTGTTTTGGAGGTACAAACTTGGTGTTTCCAAAAAGGTTTTGTTTGATGTTTGTAACCCAATCCAGATATATCTCCAACATACTTTTATACACTTAGCATTTGATTTAAGCTACATTTTCCTCTATAGAGTCTTTTCAAAAGATCGACCAAATAAGTATTTCTGAAAGCAATAACATATATTTTTCAAATTGACTCCTTTTGAAATCATCAAACACTTTTTTTGTAAAGCTTTGCATTTATCTACATTTGAAGAAAAAGAGGCGTGCACACCATTTGCTTTATATCTTGAAACAAGTTTTTCATTCTCTTCTTTCAAGTTATAAAGTTCAACTTGCATTGAAGCAAGTTTAGTGGTATGCCATTTAAGGTTACCATTTAGCTTATTGTTGGAGATTGCAAATTTTTGAGCCTTCTCATGCATCTCATTAAAAGCATCAATAAGTTGATCAAGTTCAAGATTTACTTCTGATTCAACATTTGAGAATTCTTCATCTTCATCAATTGTTGATGTTAGACATACATTTGCTTTTTCATTCTCACTTGAAGATTCAGAAGTTGTTGATGTATTTTCTTCCCATGCAATGTAGGCTTTCTTTGGTTTTCCCTCTTTCTTTGCTTTCTTCTCACCTAACTGCTTCTTCAAATATATAAGACATTCAGATTTAATGTGGCCTTGCTTACCACATTCAAAGAAGTTGTAGTTGGTGGTGGTGTTGTTGTTGTCACTCCTTTTGTTGAACTTTGTGAACTTTCTGTTCTTGTTCTTCTTCATGAATTTGCTGAATCTTTTGACTATTAGGTTCAGATTCTCACCATCTTCATCTTCACTACAGTCTTCTTCTTTTTCCACATTTAAGGATGCAGCTTTTAAGGCAATACTCTTTTATTTCTTGTCTGCATCTTCTGCATGTATTAGTTGAGACATTTCTAACTCAAACTCAAGTAACTTACCAAATAGTGCAGCCATGGACATCTTTGATAGATCTTTTGACTCCTTCATTGTTGTCACCTTTGGTTGCCATGATCTTGTTAGGCACTTCAAGATTTTAATGTTTAATTCCTCAAACAAATTTCTTTCCAAGACCAAGAAGATGGTTTACAATGTGTGTGAATCTGGTTTGGAGTTGAGATATGTTTTCAGTTGTGTTCATCTTGAACATCTCATACTCATGAATCAAGGTATGCTTCCTTGATTTCTAACTTCATTTGTACCTTCATGAGTTATTTCCAACATTTCTCTCATCTCCCTAGCACTTTTTCACCTAACAGTCCTGAAAAATCCATCAGATGATAATGCAAAGGTTATCATATTCTTTGCTTTAAAATCGTATTGAGCTACTCTCTTTTCTGCATTTGTCATCTCATCCCATTCTTTGGGAATCATTTCATTACCAACAATTTTGATTGGAACCAAATGACCTTTTTCTATTGCATTCCATGCACCAGGATCATTTGATTGGATGAATATCTTCATTACGTTTTTCCAAAAATTGAAATGCTCTCCTTCAAACATGGGAGGATAATTGAGGGAGGCACTCTCCTTGAAGGTAATTTGTGTGGTATTCATTTTCTTTGAAAAAAGATAGTGATCTTGAATAATACTCAAGAACCTGCTCTTGATACCAATTGAAAACAATATGAACAACACATAATAACCAAGAGGGGGGGTGAATTGGTTTAAACTTGGTCTTTTAAAAATCTTTAAAGAATCAGAGTAATTAAGATCGTATCACAAATGAACCAAGCATGCACCAACCAATCAAACCACTCAGCTCAAGAATGCAATCACAAAACTATCACTTGTTGAATAAGAAGTGTAGCACCAAAGAATTACAAATTATGACAACAAGAGCAAATTAGAAAGAAGTATTCAACACAGGGATTTATATTAGTTCACTTCTCATCCTTGAGAAGTTACATCCAGTTCTTCCAACCACAAAGGTTAGCGTTCCACTAATTACAAATTATTCTTGCAAGCTTTTTGCACAACCACTCTTATTCATAGCTAGATTAAGAACATGACTTCTAACACTCTTAGAATCACTGTGATCAAGACATAGAGATCACCTACCTCTACTCTTACCCCTAGGAACAGCTATCCTAGTAAAGCTTTAATAAATCCTATGTTATTAATACAAAAAGAATCTCAAACGAATACACAACAAAGTGTAAAGAAAGATACCACCTGTGATCCAGTAAATGATGAATGCAAATGATTTACAAGACTGGAATTAAAAAGTGAAAAATGTTACTTCAGAACTTTCTTTCTATAACTTCTTTTGAAAGCTTGCCCAAGAAGAAACCTTCCTTTGAAATCTTTGAATCTTAAGGATTTGTGGGACTGAAACAATGTTTCGTACTTGAAACCTTTTCTTGCTCAGAAAGCTAATGAATGTACTTAGTAATTCGTTGTTATTTTCCAAAACACCTATCAACTATTTATAGAAATCAATTTGTAACTGTTAGTAATCGATTAAAACGTTAATGTAATTGATTAAATACTCTTATGTAATCGATTGTTAACATATTTAATTGATTAAAGTGTTCTTGAGATTTTTGGAAAAGATATATGCACAAAGTAATCGATTAAATTGTCATGTAATCAATTATCACAGGAAGTCAAGTTTTCAAATACGCACCCAATAATCGATTACCACAAATCATAATCAATTATAACTTAAAGTTTATGTTTTCAAAATGTGTCAAGTAATCAATTATCACAAAGAGTAATCGATTATCACAAGAAGACTTATCTGTGACTTTGTGAAGTGTAATCAATTACCATTCTCGTGTAATCGATTAAAGCATTCTTGAAAGCTTAAGTAATGGATTACCACAAGCTGGTAATAGATTGAAGCAGAGAAAAATCATTTTTTCAAAACCTTACACTTTGAACACTTTGGCTTTTATGCAATCATGAAAACCATTTGTTTCAGAAAATCTTTTTCACAAGACGTATTCTTTTATGAAAACATGAATGCAAAAAACCATGTATGAGTTTTATGCAATGGATCATAGGAAGTTTCACCTCATACACAATTTACAACTACCAATCAAATTGATTTGGCATGCAAAAAAGCCTAAACACTTTGTAGACTTGAGACTCAGTTTCTTGATCCTCTTGAGATCCCCCTGACTCTAACATTGGGGGTTTGTCAAGCCCCCAACCTAGACAAGCGTTGTCCGACTATTTGCAGGTAAGGTCAGACGTCCCATATGAAAAATCCATGTATTGGACAATTCTACCCTTTCTTACCGTTGGAGGGTACATTGAAGATAGCCACTTTGTTTTTCTTTAGAGTGGGCACGTGTATACACGCATGTTGCTTTTATATACATGTCACTTTATGAGAGGGCATATCTTGAGGATGCATTACTGGGCTGGTGGAGCTGTGTCATGGTGCAAATTTGTAGGTTGTAGTTTTAACTCCCACTAGTTACTGAAAGGTCGCATATGCATTTAAATGGGATGTACGTTTGGTTTTGATCATAGGTACACCTTAGTTCGTCCTGATCTTATGCATTTGGCTCCAGAGCTGTTGATTTTGCATCTGCATTTCTTCCTCCCTCTAATTGTCTTCTCCATTTCAAGGTACACTTCCCATTTTCTATTATGTCTTCTATTTCAGACTCTGCTTTAGGTATGGGTGGAAGCGATTCCGGGGGTTCCATCCAACAACCCCCGGTAGAACGGTTCCATTTGGCTATTCGTCATCGTCAGAGACATGCCATGAAGCTTCCAACAGTGGGTCTTCCTCTTTCGAGAGGTTGTTGGACCCACGCCATGTCGGCGATGGTAGTTCTTGGTCCCGTGAGAGAGTTCCACCTTTTGCTGCTCCTCTGGGAGAGGAACCCATCCTCGTCACGACAATCCTTTCTTCTTCTCCATCGGTGGCTACTGGAAGGGGTGACGGTGTTGTGGTTAGGGTTTCTCCTTGTAACAAGCCTAGCTCCAGTGCAAGGATGTCCTCATCTCCACCATTCGTTACTGTTTATGAATGGGTGAAGGACGATGCCTTAAAGTATTGCTCTTCAGTAACATCTTCTTTGAGTGTCGCGGCTCTATGACACCATTTGGAGATGGCCAAACCAGAAGATTCCCGTAAGATGACTATCCAGGCATGCAAGAAAAATGAGTTAACGTTCATGCGGGCAGCGTAGGGTGGTCCACCCTTCTTCTACGTCTACCATTTTATGTTCGAGGTTCTAAATTTCACTCTTCCGCTGAACTCTTTTCAATGCGTCCTGCTGCAGAGTCTAAACGTGGCACCCTCCTAGCTTCGTCCTAACAATTGGCAATGGTGAGGGCTTTTGAGGTCCTGTGTCCTTTTTTCAACATTCGACCCAGCGTGCCCGTGTTCCTTTACTTTTTCCAAATGAAGTTGACAGGGAAGATATGATGGGTGTCATTTAACAGCGTATCCAACAAGATGTTCGAGTTTGACTCGAACATGTTTTTGCAGGTTTAAGGATCATTTCTTCAAGGTTAGGGTGACTAATGTTGTTGCTGACGAGTTGTCGATGGTGTTCAACTAAGACGGGGAACCTTGTTTCCCTTTTTATTGGTAGTTAGACCCTTCAAGGTTTAAATCCTTTGATGAGGATCTGATGACCCTGGCAGAGTAGGCGGACAAGGCCATTCTGGAGAAATTGCACACCTCATTGAACACTTGGGTTATCCTGTCTCTTCCTTTAGCAGACAATCCTCTTGCTGTTCTGGATGGTAAAGAATTTTACCTTCCCTTTTTTTGCATTTTATTGGCACAACTCTGTCTAAGTTATTATATTTTCATTTATTTTGCATGTATAATGGGCGATTTTACGTGGAGTGTAACGCCTCTCTTTACTCATTCGTGCTTAATTGTTTTTATATGGAAATTCGTGCTCTTTTTGTATTATAACGTTTTTAGTTATACATTTTTCGAAAATTCTTTTTCGCTTTGCGTACACGGTTCTTCCTCACCACGTTTTAATTATAATAATAAGGTACAGTCTAGATACAGATGGTCTACTACAAATTACATGCCACAAAATTACAAACAGTTCATCAAAACTTCTTCATCATCTTCCATTTACAGTTTTTGCTTTCCTGTTCCTCTGCTCGCCCAAATGAATTGGGGTCATCACAGGTGTCAACCACAGACACAACTCGGGTAAGTTTATGACAAACACAGTTTGAATCAAACATACATAACAAATTGAATCAACCACATATATAACAAAATACCTACGTAAACGATAATAGTTATAAGACAATAACACAGAAGGTTCACCCACAGATTAAATTACCTCAGCACATGAATTAATTCATATCATTCACATAACATCCTCTCAATAGATAATTATTCCACAAGCTTATCATGTGATGTATAGAATGCATGCTTATCTTTTTATATGATGCATGACTGAGATCTCAGGTTCTCAACGTCTCAATAATTGTGGCCATAGTCAGATAACCCCACCCTCACCTTAGTGGAACGAACTTATCCATCCCGTCAGGGTAGCCCAGTGGCGCGTAGGATTATCACTCCCACCCATGTGATCATCATGGTGGTGTGGTCCTCACTGTCTCAACTACCCCCAAGTTAAAAACACGTATGGACTCAGTTTAGTTATCTGACACACCTCTTCATGAGGTTCGTCTC
>PYAF01001070.1:0-23533 GCA_007407185.1 Glycine tomentella | reverse complement strand
ATAATTTGTTGTCTAAGAGTATTTTATCCCATCCTCAGGTTCCCACAAATTTCTAAGGTCATCTGGTCCTTGTTTGACCTAAAGGGGTATTTTGGTAATTTTACCCCTCACCCTAGGGGTAAAATCGTCATTTCTGAAAATGTTCAGGGAAACTCTGTAAGTATCACCCTAAGGGTATTCTGATCATTTTTCAAACATCGAAGAGTATTTGTAAAATTTCCTCCTTAAATATGTTGCTAAAATACCTAGGGGCAATTTGGTCATTTAAAAATATCCAGGGGCATTTTTGTCATTTTTTCCTAAATTTTTATACTGCCTCTAATTAACATTTTACTCTAGTAATTGACTCTGATTCCCAAAATTTTGGGGTGTTACATGGAGGTCCTTGGTGAAGCAGGTTGGACCTGCTGGAGGTGACAGGCTCCTACAAGGGGAGGAAGTCATCCTGACGTCGATGTTGGTCTTACTGATGATGAAGTTGTTGAGGTTACTCCTAGAAACGTGCTTCCTCATGTTCCAGCCAAAAGGAAATGTGATGAAGGAGCTAGGGTGTCCGGTCGTAAGAAGTCGAGGGCTCATTTTAGTCTTCAGGCCCTCAAACAGGTGACTGGGTTGATGTTTGATTCGAACCGCCTTTCTTCTACCAGCTCCCAGGATCCATCTTTAGTTTCTTTGACTTTCCAGGCTATTGTCATTGTCACTGCTGTTTCCGATTCTTTGACAACTCCTTCCCTGCCTACCAAAGAGGTTGTTGTCTCTCCTTCCACTATGAAGGTTGTGTTAGTCCCTTTGGTCGCTCCTGCTATTGCTCCAGCTTCCCCTACTGTCGTGTGTTTGCTTAGTGCTGGGGTGGCAACCACAAGAGATGACTACCAAGGCATGAATGCTTGGATTGGATCATTTCCAGAGGCCAATTTCAAGATACCAATGATGGCAAAAAAACTCAAATAATACTTTTTTAATAAATATTTATCGATTTGGGACTGTTTTGAAATTATTTACTCAAATGGGACAGTCAAACATGCCCAAATTGGGCATAACTGGCGTGACACAGGGGGGTGTCACGCCCAATCTGGGTGTGTCTAGTCACGCCCAATTTGGGCGTGTCTGACCCCCATATAACCCTAAAAATTTCACTTTTTCCCATATTTACCCATCACCTTCTCTCTAAAAGTTTCTGAACTTTATCTCTCTGAGGTTTGTGAGTGAGTTATCTCTGCAGCGAAGCTCTACCAACAAGTTTTTGTTTTTATTGATGGCAAGAAATGAGTTCAAGTGGTGAGTGTGCTCGCATTGTGTTATTTTTTAATGGAAGGAAATTTGAAGGGCAATGGGGTGTTGTTTTTGAAGGGGGGAAAAGGCTGACATGTATCTAGTGAAACTCAACACTGGGTGAATTACATGAGAAGATACGACAAAAATTAGGTCTGAAAGACAACCAATGTATCACTTTGCTTACGGCAAGATTATGACAACATGAACAATACATGGGGTTTCAAGTACTGGACAATGAAGACATAGAAATGGTAACGGAAGAATTTTTCAACCAGTCAAGGAAAGATTTTTTAGAGTTGTACATGGATTTCATTGAAGCAGGGGATGTTGTTTTATCCATGAGGTCAGTTGCTTTAAATTTTGCACATAATACATCATCATATGTTGCTCCAGTTGTAAACGTGTCTGAGGAAGATAAACATGACCCCCTTGTGTCACGCCCAATCTGGGCGTGTCCAGTCACGCCCATTTTGGGCATGTCTGACTGCCCCATATGCATAAATAGTTTCAAAACAGCCCTAAATTGGTAAATATTTATCAAAAAAGTATTATTTGAGTTTTTTTGCCTACCAATGATAGATAGTAGAACTTACAGATAAATGGAAAAGATAAAGAAGATGATAATAAATAACGCCACGGTCTGTATTGAAATAATAAGTTGAGGAGGATTTGCCGGAAATCTTCCTTGAAAAGAATCAATTTGGGTTTAGTCAAGAACGAAGAAGAGGCTAAGCTCTCAATTCAAGCAAATGCTTAATTTTATTCAATCAAAAGTTATTCAAAACTAGCAATATCTGAGTATTTATAGAGGTAAGCCTCTAATAAAACCTAAAAATGCATAGTTTGGGCCTATTTAAGTCCACATTGAGGCCCATCACACAAATAAGAAATTACTACATTACGACAATAGGAAAATTACGAAAATTAGAAAAATTATTGAAGCTACGAAAGGAATTGCGCTAAGTGCGATATTCGTGCTAAGCGAGCTCTCCTACAATCTTCAAGGTGCTCCAAAGCTCCTTATGTCTTCCTCCATCCTTGCCCTTGTTAAATAGTCCAACCATGATTCTCTTGGTCATCTCTTTTTGTAGAAGCATGGTTTTGGACATTGTCATTGGAACCTTCAATTCATGGAGTGCTTCTAGAACTTCATGCTCTTTGGAAAGTCTCTATCATCCCCTCCCTCTTGAAAAGAATCTGTCCTCGGATTTGCATTCAAAACACCTATATCATAAGAAGAAAGATCAGTGACAGTAAAACTAGAACTCACCCCATACTCACTTGGCAAGTCAATCATGTAGGCATTGTCATTAATCCTCTCAAGGATCATCACCCCTAGGTTGGAGTTTAGATTTCCTTTGGAAAGGAAACCTATCCTTCCTTAGATGTACCCAAACCCAATCTTCGGGATCAAATACCATGGTCTTTCTCTTCTTGTTGGCATGTCGTGCATATTGCTCCATCTTCCTCTCAATTTTATTTTGAACCCTTCCATGGATATTCCTAACAAAAGTTGCTCTAGAAAGCCCATTCTTACTCAAAATAGAAAAATTAGGTAAGGAGATTAAATCAATAGGGAATAACGGGTTAAAACCATAAACGACCTCAAAAGGAAAAAAAAAGAAGTGGTAGAGTTGGTTACCCTATCATCAAGTCTAGGATTAGGATGTCGATACCTTATGGTTATATTGTTGATGGGTCTACAATACATGCACATCGTCCACGTACTATCTTTCTTGGGGACTAGGATGATCGACATTGTACATGGGCTCAAGCTTTCCTTCACCCATCCTTTTTGCATCAACTCTTCAACCTGTTTTTGAATCTTCTTGGTCTTTTCCAGATTACTCCTATAGGCAACGCTATTAGAAAGTGAAACTCTCAGAACAAGATCAATTTGATGCTCAATTCCTCTTAAAGGAGGCAAGCCATGGGGCATGTCTTGTGGAAAAATGATAGAGGACTATCCAAGGATCATGAAGTTCTAGAAGCACTCCATGAATTGAAGGGTCCAATGACAAGGTCCAAAGCCAAGCTTCTTCAAGAAGAGATGATCAAGAGAATCATGATTGGACTAGTAAACAAGGGCAAGAGTGAAGGAAGACAAAAAGAGCTTAATTGGAGCACCTTGAAGACCAAGAGAATCATGATTCTTGCTTGTTTGTTGTTCTTTGTGTGTTTCTTGTGTGATTTTCGAGCTTAGCTTGCAATTGCCTTCAACTCCCCTATCATTTTGTTGAATTCAGAGTTGTTCTTCATGTTCTTTGTGTTCTTCATGAAACTCATAACATTGCTGGAAATTTTATGAGTTTGATTCATAAAATTCTGCTAGAGAGTTTTGGGGTGTTTGTGCAAATATCAAAAGTTTCTGGTCCTAAAAGAGAAAATACAAAGGACAAAAAGGCAATTATTAAAAAGTATATTGGGGTTAAAGTGAAAATATAAAAAAAATATGAG
Organism: Glycine tomentella; assembly: GCA_007407185.1. Classification (NCBI taxonomy): domain Eukaryota; kingdom Viridiplantae; phylum Streptophyta; class Magnoliopsida; order Fabales; family Fabaceae; genus Glycine; species Glycine tomentella. The sequence goes on along the minus strand of PYAF01001070.1, from coordinate 19,801 downwards.
GACCCAATTACAAAAAAAGAAAAGAAGTTGACAACCAAAATTTTATTTTAAAAGTTTTCTCTCTTAGTGTGTGTTTATTGTTGCTTAATAGCACTATCCTTTTGCATAATTAAAGTGGTTTATATTTAGCCAATTTTTTTATATATATATCTTCATCATTGTCTTTCTTTGACTTTCCTTTTGAATCGTGCTTTTCTTGTTGAGCTTTTATTGTTTGTCTTCTAAATTACCAAGGTTGTGTCTTAGAGTTTTCTTTCTTCCTTGACCTCTTAAGTTGAGTTTGGATTTATTTAATCTTTCACTTTGGATATTCATTGAATTGGAATCTTTGGTTGAATTTCAAGAGTTGAAGAGTTAGAAAGTGGAAAGAGACAAGAGTGAACCTTATGGAAAAAGTCTTGCAAGTGTGAAACACGAGTGTTGAAGACTGTAAACACTTAGTGAGTGGCAAGGTCCATTATTGTTTTGTTTTACTAACCTTTTTCTTGTAGCAATGGTGTCCGATAGCGATAGGGATCCACCTTCCCCTAGAACCGCTAAGCTAATAACTTTATTGGATAAGAAAATGGAGAGGTTGCAAAGAAATGTTGAAAGAAGGATGAGAGAACATTTTGATGAGATACAAAGAAGTACTCAAGAGTTGAGTGGAAGAGTGAAGGACATGGAAAGAAGGAGACATCATAGGTCACCTTATTCTTCTCAAGAGAGTGATGATGGTTATGAAGATGATAGAAGGCATAGGCATAGGAGGAATATAGATGGAATGGAAGATGTGAAATTCAAACTTCCCAAGTTCCTAGGTACTAATGACCCGAAAGCTTACCTTGATTGGGGATAAAAGTCGATCAAGTTTTCGATTGTCTCAATATTAGTGAAGAAAGGAAAGTGAAGTTGGCTAGTTTAGAATTTGAAGGGTATGCTATGGATTGGTGGACTCAAGTGCAAATGGAAAGAGGAAAATTAAGGAGATATCGACCGGACACATGGTTAATAATGAAAGGAATCATGAGGGAGAGATTTGTCCCACCTCAATACATAAGGGATTTGTATAACAAATTTTTTGATGCTCAATTCCTCTTAAATGAGGCATGCCATGGGGTTTGTCTTGTGGAAAGATGATAGAGGACTATCTAAGGATCAAGAAGTTCTAGAAGCACTCCATGAATTGAAGGGTCCAATGACAAGGTCCAAAGTCAAGCTTCTTCAAGAAGAGATGACAAGGAGAATCATGGTTGGACTAGTTAACAAGGGAAAGAATGACACAAGGAGCTTAATTGGAGCGCCTTAAAGATTATGGGCGAGCTCTCTTAGCATGCCTCTGCTCTCTCAACCCGCTTGGCTCGCTTAGCGCGTCTGTCTCACTCAGCCCATTACTTGGCAGAGAGGTTTTTGGGCTCAGCGCGCATTGCTCACTTAGCGCGATGCCGTGGTTTGCTCAGCGCGTCTATCGCGCTCAGCCCAATTCGCAATCAAGAGCTTTTAGGCTTAGCGCGCCTCTGGCTCGCTTAACCCAATTCATGATTGAGAGCTTTTTGGCTTAGCACGCCTCTACTCGCTCAGCACGCCACCTCTGCGAGGAATTTCATAATTTTTATTATTTTTGTAATGGGCTTTAATATTACCCAAAATAGGCCTAAGCTTACGTTTTTTGGTGATCATTAGAGGCTTAGCTATATAAGTACTCAGACTATGTTATTTTTGGACAACTTTGATTAATGAAATTAAGCATTTGCTTGAATTGAGAGCTTAGCCTCTTGTTGGTTCTTGAGTGAAACCAAATTGATTCTTATCAAGGAAGCTTTCCTATGTGGAAAATCCTCCTCCGACCTATTGCTCCGTTACGGATCATAACATTGTTCATCATCATTTCTTAATCTTCTCTATTTTTTTTAAGTTTTAAACAACAATTTCATAGAGTCTTGAAGATTACAATCTGGAAACGATCCAATCCAAGCATTCATGTCTTGGTAGTCATCAAAGACATCCTCAAACTCCTTTAAAAGTGTATCAAAACCTTGAGGCAACTCAAGGGTACGTACTAGAAGACAAACACATAATTTGGAATGAGTAAATACATTTGTTGTCTAGCTAGCATCACTCTTTTTACCTCCTTAGGTTTAATGAACAAACTCTCTTTTATCACAAATTGTTTTTCACTCTTTCTTTCTATTTTCGTTTGTTCTTTCTTTTTACTCTTTTTGTCATCTTTTGCTTTTTGAATTTTCTCTCTCAAAAGACTCTTTTTCTCTTTGATTTTCTTTTCTTTTTTTATTTTCAATCTCATTTTTATTTGATCCTCACACACCTCACTTTGAGGCAACGGTGAGAGAACTACCTTTTTACCTTTATGTAAGAAAGAATATTGATTGGTGGCCCCATTTTCGATAACATCTTGATCATACTGCCACGGTCTACCAAGCAAAATATGCTCAACTTCCATGGAAACTATATCACAAAGCACTTCATCAACATATTTTCCAATGGAGAATGTGAAGAACACTTGCTTATCCACAACCAACTCACCATTGTCACTTAACCATTGCAATTTATAAGGCTTAGGATGAAAGGTGGTTTTTAAACCAAGCATCTCCACTAATCTAGTGCAAACATTGGTACAACTTCCTCCATCAATGATAAGAGAACAAACCATTCCATTCACCAAGTATCTAAAATGAAAAATGTTTTCTCTTTATGTATCTTCTTGATCTTCGTACAAACTTCCCATGAGTCTTCTTACCATTAAAAGATATTCCTCTTCCGGTTGAATAAAACCATTATCCTCCCCTTCACTAGAGGAAATATGAGAGCTTTTAGATGACCCACTATCCACCTCTCTATTCTCTAACACAATCATGGTCCTTTTGTTTAGACATTGGGATGCAATATGACCCTTACCCAAACACTTAAAATATTTAATTGAACTAGATTTATTGGAAGGGGGTTGAGTAGGAGAAGTAGGATTACCTCTTGAAGACTTCTTTTAAATATGTTGTGAAGAAGAACCCTCCTTCTTGGAAGTGTCCTTATCCTTCCAAGATGAATAACCATATGAAGACTTCTTGTAGGCTTGTTTTCTCTTCAATTGTTGCTCCACTTTCACAACCCTATGTATAAGTTCATCCAGGGTGTTGTAGCTTTGAAGCTCTACAACATCTTGAATGTCCCTATTCAAACTATTCAAAAATCTAGCCATTGTAGCCTCATTGGTCTCTTCAATGTTTACTCTCATCAAAGAAATCTCCATCTCCTTGTAATAATGATCAACACTTTTACTTCCTTGATAAAGTCTTTGTAATTTATTATGCAAATCCCTTATATATTGAGGTGGGACAAATCTACCCTAATGATTCCTTTCATTATCAACAATGTGTCTGGTCGATGTCTTCTTAATCTTTCTCTCTCCACTTGCACTTGATTCCACCACACCATGGCATATCCCTCAATCGAAAACTTGGTCGACTTTCATCTCCCAATCAAGGTAAGCCTCCGGGTGATAAGTACCTAGAAACTTGGGCAGTTTGACCTTCACATTGTCCATTCCATCCCTATTTCTCCGATGCCTATGTCTTCTACCATCTTCATATCCATCATCACTCCCTTGAGAAGAATAAGGTGACCTATGATATCTCCTTCTCTCCATGTTTTTTGCATTCTCCCACTCAACTCTTGAGTGCTTCTTTGTATCTCATCAAATCTGTCTTCCATCCTCCTTTCAACATTTCTTTGCAACTTATCCATTTGCTTAGCCAATGAAGCCATTAGCTTAGCGGTTCTAGGGGAAGGTGGATCACTATCACTTTCGGACACCATTGCTACAAGAAAAATGATAGTAAAACAAATAATATATTGGACCTTACCACTCACTAAGTGTTTACACTCTTCAACACTCGTGTTTCACACTCGTAAGACTTTTTCTATAAGGTTCACTCTTGTCCTTTTCCACTCACTAACTCTTCTTCAGCCCTTGAAATCAACCAAATATTTCAATTCAAGGAGTAATCAAAGTGAAAGATGAAACAAATCCAAACTCAACTTAAAAGGTCAAGGAAGAAAGAAAAATCTAAGGCAGAACCTTGAAAATTTAGAAGACAAACAATAAAAGCTAAAAAAAAGTATAACTCAAAAGGAATGCTAAAAAGACAATTAGGAAAAACAAAATATGGCTAAGTATAAACCACTGCAATTATGCAAAATGAAAATAGTAAAAAGTATTATAATAAGAATACACCAAAAGGAGCTGTAAAATTTGGACTATAACCTTTTGTTTCATTTTTTTTATATTTGGGTCCTCATATTTTTTCGTTATTTTCATTTTGACCCAAAATATTTTTTGAATATTTGCGCTTTAGTCCTTCGTATTTTGCCTTTTGGTACAAGAAACTTTTGAATATCTATTGAAGACAGAAAGATATGATAATTCAACAAAAGGATATGATAAGATATGATAATTCAACAAAAAAAGATAGGATATTCAAAGATGATTTTTTTTTGTTTATATATATATATATATATATATATATATATTGGAAAAAAATTAAATTTAGAGAACAAAAATTACATCTAAATTGATAGAAATCTTTTCGAATTGGTCTCTGGATTCTAGCTCTGATTATCACATGATGACTACCAAGGCATGAATGCTTGGATTCGATCGTCTCCGGAGACCAATTTCAAGATACTAATGATAGATAGTAGAACTTACAGATAAATGGAAAAGATAAAGAAGATGGTAATGAATAACGTCACGATCCATATTGGAACGATAAGTTGAGAACGATTCACCATAAAGGAAAACTTCCTTGATAAGAATCAATTTGGGTTCAGCCAAGAACCAAGAAGAGGCTAAGCTCTCAATTCAAGCAAATGCTTAATTTTATTCAATCAAAAGTTATTCAAAACTAGCAATGTCTGAGTATTTATAGAGTTAAGCCTCTAATAAAACCTAAAACACATAATTTGGGCCTATTTAAGTCCACATTGAGGCCCATTACACATATAAGAAATTACTGAATTACGACAATACGAAAATTATGAAAACTAGAAGAATTACGAAAGCTACGAAAGGAATTGCACTAAGTGCGATGTTCATGCTAAGCGAGCTCTCCTACAATCTTCAAGGTGCTCCAAAGCTCCTTGTGTCTTCCTCTATCCTTTCCCTTGTTAAATAGTCCAACCGTGATTCTCTTGGTCATCTCATTTTGTAGAAGCTTGGGTTTGGACATTGTCACTGGAACCTTCAATTCATAGAGTGCTTCTAGAAATTCATGCTCTTTGGATAGTCTCTATCAACAAGTGTTTTGGCAAACTTGCCTTTTTCTTCCTCAACCTCGCTGGTGCCAGCTCTGACTGTACTATCGTCGGCGATGCCTGCGTTCTCTTCTCATCTGAGTTTCTCATTGGACCATGTTTCACTTCTCGTGACACATATTCAATGGGCTATAGATCAGAGTAGAGGAATCCTACTAATTTTGTGTCCCTTTTTGACCAAAACCTCATTCGGTCAGTTGGGGTACAAAACTTGACTGATGTTGCGAAGGTCTTTCTCCAGAGGAGTTTAGCCATTTTGGAGGAGAACAAAAAAAGGCACAAATAAGTTCTTACCAAGTTTCATCTTTGGAGGCTGAGGTTGCCAAATTGAGGACCACTGCTTGGACTGTTTGGAGAGTGGAGCGTCTCAAGGTGGCCAACGCTATTGTCGCCCAAGGTGTCAAGGGTCGACGATGTTCTTGCTAAGATGTTGCACACAAGATTGGATGGTGACAAGGTGTTTGGACCCTGTAAAGGCTTGTTGGAAGAGAAGAATTACTTGGCAAGCAAGGTGGAATACGCACCTAAAGAGAAAGAAGAGCTTACTACGATAATGGCCGAGTCTGTTAAGATGATTACTGACCACCAAGTCTGGCTGTATGAATTAGAGACGAAGTTGAAGGAGTCTAAGCTTTAAGGCTGTTAGGCAGGCTAGGTTTTTAACTAATGGTCTTGATTTAGGTCTTTTTGACCCATTTAAGGATGTGAAGGATGGTGAACTACTTGACGAGGAAGAAATGGTTGTTGCAAAGGAGGACGTCGGCGAATTACAAAACGATGGGGCCAATGTTTAGGCCGTACTTTCTTTATTTTTTCCTCAATTTTGTTGTCGTTCTAGCTTTGTAACTTTGACAATGTTTTCTTGTTTTATTGGACTTGCTTTTGTTTGCTACCGAAATTGCTATGTTGTTGATTTTGCATGCCGTTATCTCTTATTTATACAATGCTTCGTTGCTTGTGGTAGTAAGGTAAAGATAGGCCACTTATGGGATCTTGGTGAAATAGGAAATGAGACCTCGACGAATTTGTATGAAATATAGATTTAGATGACACATGATCATCTCGGGTTTGATTTCAACCTGATTGAAGATCTTGCTAATCATCCTGGTGATGTCCATTTCATTTTACAGGGCTTCTCACTTGAGGCTTGTGAGGACTTACTTTGATTTCATCCTGGTTGAAGGTCTTACCAATTGACTTAGTGACACTCTCTTTTCCCTTTGTGGAGTTTCTTACCTCAGGCCGTAGGGATCTACTTGAGCTTTTTTTATAAGGGCGGAAGGCTTACCAAGGACGAACATTAGGTTTGATGAGCCTTGAAGATTCGTCAAGGCTCATTAATGAAAATATAATGAACACTTATGTAAATAACCAAGAGGGGAGTGAATTGGTTTTACCTCAGAGTTTTTAAAATTTCCTTTCAAAATATGTAATAGCAGAAGACTTTCAAAAGAATTGCATCTTAAAAAAACCAATTAGGAAAACTATTTCTTTTATCAATCAAACCACTCTTGTGTTGTAACCAATGTTGTAAAATGAACAAAGCTTGTACTTCAAGAATATAATGAAATACTAACAGAAATCTTAAATCACACAAGATTTATACTGGTTCACCTCTCAGCCTCGGAGGCTACATCCAGTTTTTCTTCCAACCAACACTTGGTCAGAGTTCCACTATAACAAATATTAGTTCTTTACAAGCTTACAATGATCTCTCTTACCCACCCTAGGTAAAATTCAAAATCTACTTCCTATAGACTTTTCATAAGACCAAGAACCAGAGATCCCCTCTCTGTTCTTCCCTCTAGAAAACCTTTCTAGAAAAAGCTTTAAAGAATACAAATGTTATATGAACAAACACTTAAATACAAAACAAATATCAAACAAAAATCAAGCTTAAGGTTCAAGAAAGATATCACCTTATAATCCTTAGCTAATTCAATGAAACGAATGATTCAAACAAACTGAGAATGTATGCAATTGATGATCAATACTCTTTCTTGATGATTTCTTCTATCAATAGCTTGAGCACCTCTTTCAATCAATGTGAATTATGACACACATCACATGTAACTCTCCATGACACTTTGAATCTTTGATTTTCTCTCTTAACTTAGCCTTGGTGATTTTGAGAACTTTAGAAAGTGTTTTTCTCAAGGTTTGCACGAGTCTATCATTTTTCACTTATTATTCAAACATAAACTGTTCTATTTATAAAAAACAGATTTAACTACTTGTAATCGATTATTTCGTTAATGTAATCGATTATTTTAACTATGGTAATCGATTATTTTAATCAGATAATCGATTAAAGTGTTCATCAGGAATCTGGAAATTTGTCACGAACAAAATAATCAATTAAGTCATCTTGTAATCGATTATTCCAGATGAACTTAGTTTTCTAATACACTTGTGTAATCGATTAAGATTCCTTTTAATCGATTAACACAGACCAGGCTAAAAACACATTAATGCATATTTAACCAATTACGAACATCTGGTAATCGATTAAACCGGATAAAAATGCTTTGTAAAATTATACAGAAGCTTATGTAATTGATTATCATGAAAAGTTTCTAAATCTGTGTTAAGCTTATTTAATCGATTACGAGTTAGTGGTAATCGAGTAAAATGTTCATAAGGCATTTTCCAAAAATCCTACACATGTTGTAATTGATTAAATGATCCATACAATCGATTAAAATAGTGAGAAATAGTTTTATAAAGTTCTTAGTTGCCTTAATGAATTTCTATTAGTTTTTTTATTACCACATGATTAAATTTGATTAGATGTATGTATGAATGCATGAATTAATCAAACCTAAACTGAACCAAGCTTAAAAAAAATTACAAATGCCATCAATTGAGTGGGCATGTGAAACATCAAAACTTGTATTCTTCAATCTTCTTGATTCCATGACTTCAGCTTCCTCAAAGCTAACAACTACGGCCAGACCTTGGGTTTGACGAACCTTGGAGACTCGTCAAGGCTCACCAAGGGCAGACCTTAGGTTTGATGAGCCTTTGGAGATTAGTTGAGGCTCGCCAAGGGCGGAACTTGGGTTTGACAAGCCTTTGGAGATTCGTCAAGGTTCATCGACAGAGGACCTTGCGTTTGACGAGCCTTTGCAAGGTCAATGCATACACAAAAAGAATTATAAATTTGATCATTTGAGTACAAATTTCCTTCATTCCCTAGGCGTGCCTCGTTAAAACCTCTCAAGCCAAAACTCTAATTTTTCTATTTTTGGCAAAAAGACGTTAGTAGGAAAAAGAGTACAGTACTTGGTCTTGTTGCAGGTCAACTAAAATAGAACTTTAGATGGGTAACGTTCCATGTTCTTTGAATTGCTTAGCTCTTGTAGCTTGTATGCTTCATTGTCTAAGCTTGCCACGACGTTGAATGGGTCTTCCCAGTTGGAAATAGATTTCCTGCTCGTGGGTCTTTCCTTGCTTCACCTGGGATTCACCACACTAGGTCGTCAGTTTGAAAGGTTTGAGGCTGAACCTTGGTATTGTATCTTCTTAATACTTGAAGCTTGGTGGCCTTTTCCTTGATTTTGGCCATCTCTTGGACTTTGTCCTTTGTCTGTAGGTCCACCTTTATGTTTTCTTCATTCTGTTGTTCCTAGAAAAACAAACTCCTTGTCGATGGTTCTCAGACTTTGACAGGGATCACGACATTCTTCCTGTATATAAGGCGGAAAGTAGTTTTGTTGGTCGTTGTCTTGGGGTAAACAGTGATAAGCCCAAAGTATGCTAAGAAGTTCCTCCTTCCACAGACCCTTTGACTTGTCAAGTCTTGTGTGTAGGGCTTTAAGGATAACCATGTTTGCTGCTTTCGCCTGACCGTTGGTCTAGGGTGTTAATAGAAGTTATGAGGTGTTTGACACCTAGCCTTGATAGGAATTCTTTGTAAGTTTGAGCTTTGAATCGAGTGTCATTGTTAATGACAATGGAATAAGGAACAATATATATGCATATAAGGTGTTTCCAGGTTAACTTATCTACCTCATTGGCTGAAATTTCTCGCAATGGCCTTGCCTCAATCCACTTAGTGAAATAATCAATGGCAACCAATAAGAATTTGACCTGTCCTGGGGCTTTTGGCAATGGTTCTAGCATGTCCATCCCTCACATAGCAAAAGGCCAAGGGGAGCTCAGGTTATGGAGGTTGTCAGGGTATGTATAGAACATATGCGAATTCTTGGCATTGTTGGCACTTCTTTGTGAAGTCGGGGTGTCAACCTTGAGTGTCGGCCAATAGTAGCTGGCACACGTCACTTTGGTTTCCAGGGAGCGTCCCCCTCTATTGAGGCCACAAATTCCTTCATGTAGTAGTCTGCTTGTTGGTTGTTCAGGCATTTGAGCAAGGGTGTTGTCAACCCCCTTTTGAATAATTCTCCGTCAAGGATGACATACTAACTAGCCTTCTTTTTCAAGTGTCGGGCTTCATTTTTGTCAGGTGATAACAACCCCTGGATTAAGAAGTTCTTATAAGGGGTCATCTAGTTTGGCTCTTCCTCCTCTCCTGCCATGACCTCCTTGGTGTCTATGGTTGGTGCTTGGAATGTCTCTTGGATGATAGTCTTGAGGTTCCCAGTCTTCTTCGTGCTTGCCAACATGGAGAACAAGTTTTCCTTGTGTTGTTTTCCCTTGGTATGTGATACATCTTTTGATTGTGCAATAGTATTTGAGTAGCACTGCCTCCTTGGCTTGATATTTGTTTGCAACCTGTCCCTAGATAAGTTGCGAGTCACTGTAGCATTTGACTTTCCTTGCTCAACTTTCTTTTGTGAGTTTTAGGCTTGCTATAAGTGCTTCGTATTCGACCTGATTGTTTGATGCCTTAAAATTAAATTTGAGGGCTTACTCCAAGATGACATTACTGGGCCTTTCTAGGATAATACCTGCCCCGCTTCCCTTTTCATTGAACGTGTCGTCTACATATAGGTTCCACCAGTCTTGAGTAGGTCAGATGTCCCTAGTAAATTCTGCAAGAAAGTCTGCTAAGAATTTGTTAGATACAGGGGGAGCTTGAAGAGGATCAAGATGTTGAGACTCTTAGTCTTACATAAGTTTTAGCTTTTTACATGGCATTCAATTGAAGGCATATGTAATATTTAGATGTCTAAGAGTTTCATCTTATGATCCATTGTATTGCATAAACATCATTTGTTGGCTTGCATTCATGGTTTTCATAAAAGCACATGTTTTGTGAAAAAGCTTTAAAGTTTCATGATTGCATAAAAAGTCAAGTGTTCATTGGTTAAGTTTTGGAAAAATTATTTCGCATTACTTTAATCAATTACCAGTATATGCTAATCCATTACTTAAGCTTTGATGAACACTTTAATCGATTACAGCTGAGTCATAATCGATTACACTGCACAATCACAGAACAAGTCTTCCTGTGATAATCAATTACGATATGGTGGTAATCGATTACTTGGCACATTTTTGAAACAAGACTTCCTATGTTAATCGATTACATGGTGAATTAATGAATTACTTTGCTCATGTATCTTTTTCCATAAAGTTCAAGAACACGTTAATCGATTAAATATGTTATTAATCAATTACATTACTGAAATTAATCGATTACATTGACGATTTAATCGATTACATTCAGTTATAACAGTTTTCTATAAAAAGTTGTTGGATCTTTTGAAATGAACAGAACATTACACAACAAAATTTTCATAGATTTTCAAAAGTCTTCTGAAGTGAGAAGAGATACTTTGAGTCACTGAGCTCTTGTCCCACAAATCTTCTTGGGCAAGATTATAAAGAAGTTGTTGGAGAGTTTGCTCTGAAATTTGTTTTCATTCAACCTGGATCAAGATTGGTAAATCATATGCATTCATATACTTTGGATCATTATGTTGTCTCTCTCCATTAAACTTTGTTTATAATTCGTTTTAGAATTTCAGTTTGTTTGTTACTATTACAAAAGATCTCTTAAGGCTTGTCTAGAGTATGTCTAGCAAATTCATGAGGAAAAACAAGAACAGAAAGTTCACCAAGTTCAATAACAACAACAACAACAAAAAGAGTGACAACAACAACACCACCAACTACAACTACTTTGAATGTGGTAAGTCAGGACATATTAAATCTGATTGTCCTATCTTTTTGAAAAAGCAGTTAGGTGAAAAGAAAGCAAAGAAAGACGGAAAACCAAAGAAAGCCTAAATTGCATGGGAAGAAAATGCTTCAACAACTTCTGAATCGTCAAGTGAAGCTGAGGAAGCAAATGTTTGTCTAACATTAATAATTGATGATGAAGAAGAATTCTCAAGTGCTGAATCAGAAGTAAATCCTGAACTTTATCAGCTTATTGATGTTTTCTAGGATATGCATGAAGATGCTAAAAAACCTCCAACCTCCACCAATAGGTTGAAAGGTAACCTTAAATGGCATATCACCAAACTTGCAGCAATGCAAGCTGAACTTTGTAACTTGAAAGAAGAAAATAAAAAACTTGTTTCAAGCTACAAAGCCAATGGGTGTGTTTGTGCTTCTTCTACTACAAGTGTAGATAAATGAAAAAGCTTTACAAAACGACTTTGATGATTTCAATAGGAGTTAATCTGAAAAATATATGTTATTATTTTCAAAAAATTCTTATTTGGTTGATCTTTGGAAAAGGCTTTATAGAGGAAAATGCAATTTAGCTGAAATGCTAAGTGTGGAAAAGGATGCTGGAGATAAATCTGGATTGGGTTACAATCATCAAGCAAAACCTTTTGGAAAAACCAAGTTTGTACCTCCAAAATAGATGAATCAAAATGGCTTGTCAAAAAATAAAGCATACCCAAATGACTCATTTTGTAAGAGTATCAAAATCTGTAACTTGCAATTACTTTATGAAGAAAGGTCACACATCTCATAGGTGTTATGCTAGAAGGTTCTATGTGCCTAATGGAGACTACATTTGGGTTCCAAAGAAAAAGAGAAAAATAGCTAACACTTATGGACCAAACCTTAATTGGGTACCTTTCTTTGCTACTTGATTTGATTGTTACAGGTGTTTCTTAGAGCTAAATCATCATTATGGTACTTAAACAGTGGATGCTCTAGACACATGACGGGTGACAAGTCCATGCTTACGAATTTGACTCTAAAAGATGGAGGATTTGTCACTTATGGTGATAACAAAAAAGGAAAGATATTGGAGAACGAAATATAGGAGATAACTTTAAAATTAAGATCATAAATGTTCTCTATGTGGAAGGTTTAAAGCACAATCTCCTAAGTATAAGTCAGCTATGCGATAAAGGATTCAAGGTTTCCTTCAATGACAATTGCTGCTTGATATGTGATGGTCAGTTCAATGAGGTTATCCATGTAGGTAAAAGAAAGGGTAACATCTACTTACTCTCTATAAAACATGCATTCATTCACAATATTAATTGTCTAGTAAGTAAGGTTGATGAATCATGGCTATCACATAGGAGAGCTAGTCATATTAACATGCATCACATGAACAAGCTTATTAGAAAAGACTTAGTCAGTGGTTTACCTAAACTTAAGTTTGTAAAGAACAAACTATGTGATGCTTGTTAAAAGGGGAAACAAACTAAAATTTCTTTTCAAAATAAAAACTTTATCTCCACCTCAAGACCTTGAAATGCTTCACATGGATTTGTTTGGTCCTTCTAGAACTATGAGCTTAGGAGGAAATTACTATGGGTTTGTAATAGTTGATGACTATTCTAGATTCACATGGACTTTGTTTTTAAGATCCAAGAGTGATGCTTTCATTGCATTCAGAAAATTAGCCAAGCTCATTCAAAATGGAAAAAGATGCAAAATTATCTCAATAAGAAGTGATCATGGTGGTGAATTCCAAAATGAGTATTTTGAAAAGTTCTGTGAAGAAAATGGAATCAACCACAATTTTTCAGCTCCAAGAACACCTCAACAAAATGGTGTTGTGGAGAGGAAAAATAGATCACTTGAAGAAGCAGCAAGAACTCTTCTTAATGAGACAAATTTGCCTAAACATTTTTTGGTTGATGTTATGAGTAGAGTTAGCTACACTTTGAATAGATTACTCATAAGGACTATTTTAAAGAAAACTCATTATGAAATATATAAACATAGAAAACCAAACATATCTCACCTAAGAGCATTTGGCTGCAAATGTTTTGTTTTAAATAATGGAAAGGAGTCACTTGGCAAGTTTGATGCAAAGGCTGATGAAGCCATCTTTCTTGGATATTCATTACAAAGAAAAGCATATAGAGTCTTCAATAAAAGAAATTTATACATGGAAGAATCAGTTCATGTTATTTTTGATGAATCCAACTCCTCTAAAGAGCAAAAGAAGTGTAAAAATGATGCAGGTCCCAAAGAAGAGTATGTGCAACTCAATGGATCAAATGAAAAAGAAAAGGAAGAACCAAATGTAGAAATGGAACAGTCAACACCTAGTCAAAAGCCTAAGGATTGGAGAACTACAAGAGATCTCTCCCTTGACAACATAATTGGTGAAGTTACTAAAGGGGTATCTACTAGATCTTCACTAAGAAATCTCTGCTGTAATATGGCTTTTGTTTCTCAAATTGAACCTAAGAACATTGATCAAGCTTTACTTGATGAGCATTGGATGCTTGTCATGCATGAAGAACTTAATCAGTTCAAGAGAAATGAAGTTTGGGAATTAGTTCCTAGACCTTCTTCTCACAAGCCTATTGGCACTAAGTGGGTTTTTAGGAACAAACTTGATGAAAGTGGCATCATAGTCAGAAACAAAGCTAGATTGGTTACAATAGGTTACAACCAAAAGGAAGGCATAGACTATGAAGAGACCTATGCTCCAGTAACAAGGTTAGAGGCCATTAGATTACTGCTTGCATTTGCATGTTTAATGGATTTTAAACTATTCCAAATTGATGTAAAGAGTGTTTTTCTTAATGGATATATTGAGGAGGAAATCTATGTTGATCAACCTCCTGGTTTTGTTGATATCAAATATCCAAACCATGTTTTTAAATTGAAGAAAGCTATTCATGGATTAAAGCAAGCTCCTAGGTCTTGGTGTGAAAGATTGAGCAACTTCTTCCTTAGTCAATCCTTCATTAGAGGACAAGTGGATAAAACATTGTTCATCAAGAAATCTGTCATTGACTTCTTATTGATTCAAATATATGTTGATGATATAATATTTAGTTCAACTAATCAGCCTTGTGCAAAGAATTTTTTTATCTTTATGTAGAATGAGTTTGAAATGTCTATGGTGGAAGAATTAACATTCTTTCTTGGACTTCAAGTGAAGCAAATGAAGAATGGGACATTCCTAAGCCAAACAAAGTACTGCAATGAACTGATTAAGAAATTTGACATGGAGAAAAGCAAAGATGTTGCAACTTCTATGACAACCTAAACTTACCTTGATTCAGATGAAAAAGGCAAGAAGGTTCATGAGTTAAAGTATAGAGGGATAATTGGGTCTTTATTGTACTTGACAGCAAGTAGGTCAAATATAATGTTGAGTGTGTGCTTGTGTGATAGATATCAAGCTAATCCTAAGGAATCACACCTCACAACAGTCAAGATAATCATTAAATATCTTAAATCAACTCCAAGAGTTGGTCTTTGGTATCCCAAAGGTGCATTACTGAATTTAATTGGATACTCAAATTCTGATTTTGCAGGATGCAAATTAGACAGGAAAAGCACCAGTGGAACATGCCACTTGTTGGGAAGCTCAGTAATCTCTTGGCATTGTAAGAAGCAATCATGTGATGCTCTTTCAACAGTAGAAGCTGAATACATAGCAGCTGGAAGTTGTTGTGCACAATGTTTTTGGCTTAAGCAATAACTCCAAGACTTTGGTGTGGAGTTGAAAGAAATTCCCCTGCTATGTGATAACACAAGTGCAATAAACCTATCAAAGAATCCAATCATGCACTCAAGGAAAAAACACATAGAGATCAAACATCACTTTCTCATCGATAACATCCAAAAGAGTAATATCAAAATTGAGTTTTTTGGTGCTAGCAATCGATTAGCTGATATTTTTACTAAATCCCTTTCTCTAGATAGATTCTATGATCTTAGGAACATGCTAGAAATTCTTGATGAATATAATCTATGATAGCATGCCTATGATTTGTCTGACTACACGAAATACCACTCAAAATTGATTATGCATCACATATGATAGAAAATTGCAATTCTGATGAAAAACACTGTTCACTCTGCATAATTGTCTGCTTTAATCGATTACTGTAAGTATCAATCGATTATTTGAGGTTTAGAGACAATTTAGAACCAAAAATTCCCTAGAGTAATCGATTACCTTGTGGATTAATCGATTACTTGGTGTTTAAATGCAATCCAAAAAACAGAAATTCTTTGGGGTAATCAATTACTTAATGCTTAAAAGCTGCTTCAATATTCAAATCTCTCTAGAGTAATCGATTATGTCCTTGTATTAATCGATTACATTATGCTCGGAGACACAACTTGCCTTGAAATAATCGACTACCAATGTTTTATAATCGATTATCTATGGCGTTTCTGCAAATCTGCACAATTTTAAAGAATCAATACTGACAATCTTATCTCTAATTCAAAATTCAAAATTGGTTTAGTGTATCATGACTTTCTTGAAACTCGTAATTAGCTGTTACAATTTTTTTTTTTTAAAATTCAAATTTAAACTTCAAACATCTATAAATTCAAATTTTCAAAGGCTAAAACTTCATACCTGAAAAAATCTCTTTCTTCCTTAAGCAAGCTGAGCAAATTCCTGTGCTCTCCCGTAAACAAACTTCTGCTCATTCCTTTATTCAACATAAACTCATCATGTCTAACCCATCTGCCCCAAAAGGAACCAAAACCAGCAAGAGGAAAGCTGGAGAATCCTCAAATGCTGTTGTGAATAGGCTTAATTCCTGGTTCACCACTGAAGCTGAGAGACAAAACTATATGCAGTTCAATGCAACCAAACTTGTCATGCCTCCCAAGCATCTTGAGCTTGACTGGTTTGTTAATGGGGGATTTGAATTCCCTGCTATGCTGGAGGCTCAAGGACTAAAAAGCTGTTTGAGATGAAGGATACTTTCTACCCTGAGTTGGTAAAAGTGTTTTACACTTGTGCAAAAGCAAGTATAGACGAGGTCCTCCGTTCCCAAGTGAATGGAGTTGCAATGGAGATTGATGAAGCTATTTGGAATGCAGTAGTTGGGATCTCCTGTGAAGGAGTAAGAAAGATTGATGAAGAAATAAGTGGATATTCCAAGACAGAAACATACAGGGGTATGTTGCTAGCTCCCGAAGCTAGACTAAAAACCAGATTAGCGGTGGGTAATATGACTGGTGAAGATAGACTTCTTCGTCACCTACATCCTCACACCAAGGTCCACTAATCATGCTCAAATTATAGATGATGACCTGCAATTCACCATGGGATGAAGACTACAACTCAGATTAACTGGGTTCTAGTCATTGGGGAGACTATGTTGAAGTCTGAAAGGTTGCTAAGCTAACAATTCCCCTATGTTGTATTAGTCTTAAGGTTCATTGACTATTTTGGAATTGATGTGTTAAATGAGATGTGGACAACACTATAAACATCACCAACCTCATCTCTGAAAAACATCTCACCAAATTGGGTTTGATGAAAACCCCAAATGGGTAGTTGATGGCTGACGAACAAGCTCCTCAAGGTGGTCCTGATGAAGGACAAGGAGCTGAAGAGGAAGAGGATGTTGAAGCTGGTCCTGCTGAACAATAATGGACTCTTTTTGAATCTCTAATGATTCAAAAGATGGATGCAACGATAGCTTTTCATGAACACTCTGCTGAGGTTCATTCCTCCATGGAAGAGATTACAACTAGGCTAGAAAACATATAGACTAGGATGGCTCTTAAGGATTTTGATAATCTCTAGTTTAGTGGATGTACTTTCTTGCTTTTAGTTGTGTTGTTTGCTTCTCTCATGTCCAGCAAATGTCTCTAATGTTTATCCTATGTTTCTGCATCTTTCTTTCAATAAATAAAAAGTTGTTTTATGTTGTTTATCTCTTCCTTGCTTATTTCATTATAACTAGATCATTTTGTCTTTGATAAGCCAAAAGGGGGAAAAAATGAACATACATATGTTGTGCAATTAAAAGAGGGAGAAAATAAATTAAAAGAATGAGAAAAATGAAGAATATTAAATGAGAAAAATAATAAACCTTTACTATGATTACTCTGATTAAGCATTGCTCTTTATCTATACTGATGAGAAATTACTTAAGATAGGGGGAGCAATCTAAAAACGTGTGAATGAAAATTGTTTATGCAAAGGATAGTTGACATTAGTTCTTGGCAAGAAGCTGAATCTATTTTAGATTTAAATTTAAGCTCCTGGACATCATCTCTTAAAATAACACAATGGATAAAGATGTTCAATTAAAGTTTGGCATGATCAAAACCAAAAAGGGGGAGATTTTTAGATAAAGGGGGTGCTTGAAGAGGATCAAGATGCTGAGGCTCTTAGTAGTCTTAGATAAGTTTTAGCTTTTTACATGCCATTCAATTGAATGTAAAATATAGGAACACTTCACACTTAACCAAGAGGGGGGGTGAATTGGTTTGGCTTGGTAAATTAAAAATTTATTTAGACAAAATCAGAGTTTCCCTTTGGATCTTTATCACTTTTGAAACCAAGAATCTTTATTCAATCAAATGTTCAGTCCAAGGAATCCAATAGCTCAAAATTGAATTAATAAACAAGGCAAGATGATCAAGTTAAATAGAATATAATCAAGAAAGAATTCAAGATCAAAGCACACAAGATTTATACTGGTTCACTTCAAACACTATGAAGCTACATCCAATTTTCTTCCACTCAACACTAGAGTGGAGTTCCACTATTGCAATTTTCAGTTCTTACAAGTGATTACAAAGTCTCTCTTTATTCACCCTAGATAAAGTTCAGAAATCTAAAACACTATTAGATTCTTAGAGACAACCCCACTGAGAACACTACTCAACACAACCCCTAGAGAAACTCTATCTCTAGATTACAAGTAAGAAACCCAATTACAATAGACAATCAAATACAAGTTCACAAAAGAATTACAACCACAAAGTTTAAGGAGAGAAAACACCTGATGATCCAATGAATGATAAGCCTATGAATGAATATACCAGGTTGAATGATGAAAATAAATTTAGAACATCTCTTTCCTTAACCTTTTTAAAAGACTCTACTTGCTTCAAGAATCACTTAAAAACCCATAAGAGTTTTAGTGAAGACAAGCACTCTTAGAACCCAGAGAAATCACTAAGAATGTGTTTAGAAAGCTTAGGTAGGCTCAGAATACGAATTGATCAAGTTACTGAACAAGATGAGCAAGGGTTCTATTTATAACAAATTTTTCTAACTGTCAGTAATCGATTAAACGGTCTCTGATGTGTTGCAAACACATCTTAGTTATTAGGCTAGTTTAGGTTATAATTTAGTTAAATAATTAGGAAAATAGGTTAGAATTAGTTAAGTTTATTAAATTTATTGTTTTTAATTCAATTCATTACCATTTGAGTATTTTCAGGCCAAAAGAGGAGTTCAAAGCAAAGAAAAGAAGAAAACAAGGTTTCAAGTCCCGCGCGGGAACTCGCGCAGATCGCGCCAGATGAAGAATAGAAGGCCTCATTCTCGAAGGTCCCACGCGATCAGCGTGGGAGTTCACGCGGTTAGCGTGAAAAGGCTGGAAGCATGGCACCATTAGCACCACTGCCACGCGACCAGCGCCACAAAACTCAGCATTCAAGCCTTTTCCCTCGAAGACTTCACGCGGTTAGCGTGGAGAGTCATGCGGTCAGCGCCATATTTTCGAAAGTCCCACGCGGATCACACGGTAAGCCGTGCGGATCGTGCCGTGAAGATTCTATTTCCTTAATTAAATTATCTGTTTCAAATTTTTGCACAAAATTAGGCTTTGTTACTGTAATTAAAGGATTCTATAAATATTAAGCCTCTAAACTGAGTCTAGGCATCCATTACACACCTTGAAATACATCCAGAATAACTGAATATCAGCTTTTCATCCTCTAAACCTCTGGAATTCAAGAATCAAGGCTAGGGTTTCTGCACAACTATGAATTATTCTACTGCTTTGTTGTTCTTGAGGCCTATGGTAGGCTAAATCTTGTATTGTGGGAAGGCCATGAACTGATGAAGACTCCTCTGTAATTTGTGTAACATCCCCAAAATTATAAAAATGTGATGATAAATTGGATACAAGTATGTTTAGAGAAAAATACTGATATCACTCTTTCCAAGAAGTAGAAAGAAAACCCTTAAGATGAAAATGTCAAAAATGCCCTTGGACATTGTTAAAAATGACCAAAATGTCCCTAGGTTGAATGGCATAATTACCAAAATGCCCCTAGGCCAAAAATGCTCAAATAACTTTAGAAATTTTGTAGAAACTTGATGAAATTATAAAATACACTTAGAGGACTAAGTATCAACATATTTTGTGACACA
>PYAF01001069.1:114248-129282 GCA_007407185.1 Glycine tomentella | reverse complement strand
ACGCATGCCCAACCTAGAGCCAAAACCAACATTCACCAAATCACAAATTGAAAGCTAATCCTTCATCCTCTCATCATTCTAAACACATCTCTCAACTGGACCCAGAGCTAATTCTAGCTCTATCACAGATGGGTCACTATTCACAGGAAACCCCCAAATCCCAAATCAATCGAAGAAACTCGAGTTTCTTACCTCAGCGACGACCAAGAAGGCTGCAGGACAGCTTCCTCGAGCTCTGGAGTCCTTTCCAAGCCTTGGGTCTTCACCAATCAGCAATTTTCTGAGGTTTCTCTGAGGAAAGGGATTTTGCTCACAAAGGGGTTTTTATGAAAAAGAATGAAGGATTCAAGCTTCCTTAAGGTTTCTCTCACGATTCAAGGCCCTAATAAGGTGTTTAAGCTCTCAAATTTGGCCCTAAAAAGCTTGGAGCAAGCTCTAATGGAGGTCTTGGACGGAGAGGAAGAAGAAAGGAAGAAAAAGCCAAGGTTTTCGAGGGTTTGGGCCTTTTATAGGCCCCTGACGTGACTCCCACGCCCCCAGCGTGGGCTCCCACGCCCCAAGCGTGGCTTCCCAGACAAAATTCCATTTCTGGGCCACTTCCCACGCCCCAGGCGTGGGTTCCACACTTTCTGGAGCACTTCCCACGCTCCAGGCGTGGCTCACAGCAAAACTCCAAAGTTTGACCTCTTTTCAGCAACCATGGTTATTAGAGCGCCAAACTCGCTCTGATGCTTGCACCGTTCGCGTCATGACTTAGGGTTATTATATTGGTCATGCCTTTTGGCTTAACCAATGCACCAAGCACTTTCATGCGACTCATGAACCATGTTTTGAGACACTTTATTGGCAAATTTGTGGTTGTTTATTTTGATGATATTTTGATTTATAGTTTAGCTATGGATGACCACTTATATCATGTTAGGAGTGTCTTGGAAGTGCTTAGAAAAGAACAATTGTTTGCTAATATGGATAAATGCACATTTTGCACTAATCAAGTAGTGTTTATAGGATTTGTTGTGAGTGCTAAGGGAGTCCAAGTGGACGATGAGAAAATCAAGGCTATTAGAGATTGGCCCACACCCAAGAATGCGAGTGATGTGAGTAGTTTTCATGGGTTGGCTAGTTTTTATAGGAGGTTTGTCAAAGAGTTTAGCACCATAGCATATCCTTTGAATGACATTGTTAAGAAAAATGTGGTATTTAAGAGGGAAAGTGAACAAGAAAATGCCTTTAATGAATTGAAGGAAAAGTTGACAAATGCACCCATTCTTGCTCTACCAAAATTTTCCAAATCTTTTGAAATTGAATGTGATGCATCCAATGTTGGCATAGGTGCTGTTTTGTTACAAGAAGGTAACCCAATTGCTTATTTTAGAGAAAAACTTAAGGGTGCTCTTTTGAATTATTCCACCTATGACAAAGAACTCTATGCACTTATTAGAGCTTTTCAAGCTTGGCAACATTATCTCCTTCCTAAGGAGATTGTGATTCATAGTGAACATCAGTCACTCAAACATTTGAAAAACCAAGGAAAGCTTAATAAGAGGCATGCTAAATGGGTAGAGTTCTTGGAACAATTTCCTTATGTGATTAAACACAAGCAAGGTAAGGCTAATGTTGTGGCCGATGCACTTTCTAGGAGATATGCTTTAATTTCCATGCTTGAAACTAAGATGTTTGGATTTGATCACATAAAGGACTTGTATGCTCAAGACCATGACTTCTTTAAATTGTTTGAGTTGTGTGAAAAGGGGTCTCACCAAGGATTCTTTAGGCATGACAGATATTTGTTTAAAAATAAAAGGATGTGCTTACCTCAAAGTTCTTTGGGTGAACTCATGATTTGTTAAGCTCATAAAGGGGGGGGGGGGGTTAATGGGACATTTTGGGGTAGAAAAGACTCTAAACATATTGCATGATCATTTTTATTGGCCTAAAATGAAACATGATGTCATCAAATTTTGTTCTAATTGCATTGTGTGTCATAAGCCAAAGTCTAAAGTCATGCATCATGGTTTATATACCCCATTACCTATTCTTACCTAACCTTGGACCAATATTTCTATGGATTTTGTACTTGGTCTTCCAAGGTCCAAGAGAGGCAAGGATTTGATTTTTGTGGTTGTTGATAGGTTTTCCAAGATGGCACATTTCATACCATGTCACAAAGCGGATGATGCTTGTCATGTGGCGGATATTTTGTTTAAAGAAGTAGTGCGTCTTCATGGATTACCTAGGAGTATTGTGTCGGATAGGGATTCCAAGTTTTTGAGTCATTTTTGGAAAACCTTGTGGGGGAAACTTGGAACCAAGCTTCTTTTCTCCACCACTTGTCATCCTCAAACCAATGAGCAAACTGAGGTAGTAAATAGAACACTCTCACAACTCCTACGGTGTTTCATCAAAGGTAATTTGAAAACTTGGGAAGAATGGTTACCCCATGTTGAATTTGCTTATAATAGGGTAACCAACTCTACCACTTTTTTTTCTCCTTTTGAGGTTGTTTATGGTTTTAATCCTTTATCTCCTCTTGATTTAATTCCCTTGCCTAATGATTCTTCTATTTTGAGTATGGATGGGCTTTCTAGAGCCACTTTTGTTAAGGATCTCCATGAAAAGGTGCGGAATCAAATTGAGAAGAAGATGGAACAATATGCACGACATGCTAACAAAAGGAAAAAGGCTATGGTATTTGAACTCGGTGATTGGGTTTGGTTGCATCTAAGGAAGGATAGGTTTCCTTCCCAAAGGAAATCTAAACTCCAACCTAGGGGTGATGGACCTTTCAAGATCCTTGAGAGGATTAATGACAATGCCTACAAGATAGACTATCTAAGGATCATGATGATGGAGGTCCATTACAAGCCAAAGGTCTAGAAGGAGAGCTTGAAGCACTTCCTTTGGTGAGCTTTGAAGGACCCATGACAAGAGCTAGAACTCAAGCCTTTCAAGACCACATCAAAAATGCCTTATATCTTGTGGACAAGCATGAAGAGGCACACCAAATTCAATGAAAACACATAAAAAAAAGTCTTGTCGATTGTAATAAACATTTGTTGTCTGTTTTAATCGATTAAATATGTCTATAATCGATTTAAATGCAAATGTTGTCTGTCTGTCTGTCTGTTTTAATCAATTATTTCGTTGTTGTAATCGATTATTTGTCTGTTGTAATTGATTACGACATTGCTGTAATCGATTACACAGTGTAGAACACTCTATTTTAATCGATTACACAGTGTAGAACACTCTATTTTAATCGATTACACTTCGTTTTAATCAATTATTTTCATTTAAAATGGTACTGCAACTTTCCTTTTTTTTGTAATGGGCTTTGATATTTCTGTAAATAGGCCTAAACCTACATTTTTTAGGGGTTTATTAGAGGTCTAGGTCCTATAAATACTCAGACTTTGCTATTTTAGGTGAACTTTTGATTAATGATATTGAGCTTTTGCTTAAATTGAGAGCTTAACCTCTCGTTGGTTCTTGATTGAGACCAAATTGATTCTTATCAAGGGAGTTTTCCATTGTGGCGAATCCTCCTCCGACTTATTATTCCGATTGGGGATCGTGGCGTCATTCCAAATCATTCCTTAATCTTCTCCATTTTTCTATTTGAATTTCAAACCCTAATTCATGGAGTCTTGAAGATTACAATCCGGAAACGATCCGAGCCAAGCATTCATGTCTTGGTAGTCATCAGGAAGCGATTTGGATGAGGAAGAAGATAGAAGGTTCCAAAAACAGAAGATGTTGTGAAGAAGGGGAAGCATTTTCCACTAAAGAGAGAAAGAAGCAGGCAAGTAGAAAGGCGTGGAGAAGAAAGAAAGAAATAGGCATGGAGAAGAGAGAAAGAAGCAGGTAAGCGAAAAGGTGTGGAGAAGAACATAGAACCTTCTGGAGAAAAGAGAGAAAAGAAAAGTGGGCCTGTGGATATCAATTTTTTGGAATAAAAAAAAAAAGAAGCAAATGCACTGTTGAAGAGAGAAAACAAAGGAGAGCAAATGGAATGTTAAAAAATTACCATTGCACATTTTGTGGACTGTTGTGAGACATTTTTTTTATCATTAGAAAATGTTGATCATAAACACACTATTTGTACTCCTATTTTTTTTTTGTTCCTATCAAGCCTCAATCGTTTTTACTTTCTCTAAAATGGATCCCAATCAGTATAATATCAATGTGTTTACAATTATTTGCAAAATCAACCACCCCCTACTAGTGAAAATTCTCAAAATCCACCACAGTATGTAATGTATCCACCCCACCCCATACAAGTTAAAATTCTCAAAATGCACCAGAATATGTTATGTATCCACCACTACCTCATAGCAGTGAAAATTCTCAAAATCCATCACAGTATGTTATGTATCCACCACCTTAACACATGTGGTATATGCATCATTCATCCAATGTAGAGCCACCTACCAGTGGTCATTCTCAAAATCCACAATTTTGTAGTCAACCATCATCCCCCACAAACCCAAACACGTGTTATAGGTCTTCTTTATCCAATATTTCACCCCTAGCAATGAAGTTGGATCACCAATCGGTGTAAACAATATTCAACTAGATGAGGGAGAACTCAATTGAAATCTCGGTGGAACAAGATCCACCCTACAGTTCACAAGTTTAATAGGTGCTACAAACAAGCAAATAAACATGAGAGAAGTGAAAGTTTAGAGAAGGATGTAATGATTGATGCTTATATGATTCACTCATAGGATAGTGGTAAAATATTTGAGGTTGAGCATGCTTGGATGTTGTCGAAGGATCAACAAAAATTTGATGCATAATTTATGTCAATGAGTTCAAAAAGAACAAAGGTTTCTACTGGTGGAAATCACTCGTCATCTTCAAACCCAGAGACATCCATTGAAGTCGAAGAATATGATACACCATCACCAATGTCTCGTCCAATTGGACAAAAAGGAGCAAAGTGAAAGAGCAAAGGAAAAGAAGCATCTAACACTCACGATTTATCTAGCAGAGAAAGTGTAATGAAGGACAAGAATGTAAATACATCAAAACTTATTCAGTTAAAAGAGACACAGGAAAGGCATATGCAAGAACAGGAAAGGGATATGGAGTATGAAATCCTTGTGAAGGATACATCCAACATGTTGGAATAGCAACGCCAAGACGAAGGAAAGTATTGTGACTGATAAGTGCCATATTTCAGTTAACTTCATGTTTAAAACATTGACACTTATCTTTTGATTTCTTTCATTTAGCTTATAAATTTCCCTAAACCTAGTTAATTAGCACCTTATACTTGTTTTCAAGTTATTTTGGAAAAGTAATCCAGTCATGTTTTGTATTTTGATAGATTCTGGGGATTTCCAAAGCTTCCGGAAGATCAAAGCAAGCAAGGAAGGTGTACTTATCAAGCATGGGAAGTTCCATAAGCAAATCAGGCCCAGAAACCACAAAGCCCAAAGCTTTCTTCATGATTAAGCTTCAAGCTCACAGAGGCCATCCTCCCATGTGCATTTTGGTTGCCCAGGCCAGCTTAAAGTCCCTCGGAGATCAGATTAGCTCGCCCAGGCGAGCTCCTATAGGCAAAATTGGGCGCCTAGGCGAGTGAAGCTAGCTGGTGGTGGATTTGTATAAATAGGCCACGAATTGGAAGGCAAATGCAGGCAATTTTGGAGGTTCTTCCTCCCTTACTTGCTTTAGGATAGTTCATAAAGTTTTAGGTGCTTAAATATTAGTATTAAGTAGGTTAAGAAAGTGAGAGAAGTGAGGATTAGCGTGGAAACTCTGCCGAAGAGAAGCGAGGATGGGAACGTTCAGCAACTCTTTCCCAGAGGAGGTTCTCTCCATGCTTGGCTAGCTTCTTAGTGGTTGGATGTAATCTTCTTAACCCTATACTTCCTTTAATATTCATGCATGAATCATTCTATTTCTTATTGGTAGTTTCATTCTGCGCTTAATGCTTGATCCTACTTGATCACTAGTATCACGAACTTAAATCCGAAGTGAGACTGT
This sequence comes from Glycine tomentella, assembly GCA_007407185.1. Taxonomy (NCBI): domain Eukaryota; kingdom Viridiplantae; phylum Streptophyta; class Magnoliopsida; order Fabales; family Fabaceae; genus Glycine; species Glycine tomentella. The sequence continues at coordinate 123,288 of PYAF01001069.1, read as the reverse complement.
AAAGTAATCCTAAGGTTTGAACTGAATGAAGTTACTCATTACGTTATGTTGCTAGGAATAGGACATAATGTTTTGATTGCATATAAGCACGCGATTATAATTCTTAATGCTGGGGTTTTTACTTAAATATGCGAGGAATCGATATGCGGTAAAATATCCTTAGAACTTGAATGCGAGGGATCGATTCAAGGTAATCTAGTGTGCATCAATAAAGAATAGATGATGATTTATGCATGGTAAATATTAATTGAATATAGAACGTTAAGAATGATGAAATCCAATCCCACTTTCTCATGAATATATTTTCATTTTCGTTAAGTTTAGTTATTTTACTTTACTTTCATCTACAAATGAAATACCGTTCGACCTACTTGTACATAACTATTGAACTGTTTAATTCTATTTGGATTATTTGAGCAAGCTCAAGTCCCCGTGTAGACGATCTTATAAATTCGAAACTTACAACGATAGAACGGTACGCTTGCCGTGAAAAATCCTAACAGTGACCATATTAGGAAAAAACTATTCAACTAAAAGTTTAGTTCTTATATTTGAATGTTATGCTCATGTTGTGTTTGATATTTATTTTAATAGTGTAGGTCTTTGTTGTATCTTGAATTCAGAATTTTATGTTATAAATCTAGTTGTTGGAAAATAGTCGTTATAAAACTAGCCGTTTGAAAACTAGTCGTTGAAAACCTAGCCATTATGAATGAAGCTATACAAATGTCCAATGTTTCACCATTATCACATGTTCTCATACAAATTACATAATATTTCTCTCTGATTTCAAACACTTCATATACCATATATAATGGAACCAAACATCGATTGAGATGAAGTTTCTGATCAAATGATAGATGAGGAATTAAAAGACAACACCGATGAAAAATCATTAGGTTGATACTTTGTCGTTATTGTTCTGGAGAAGGACATTCCTAACCTGAAAAATATACTCCTTTCCATCCCATAAATGAAGTATCTCCGGTTGCAGGTAAAGGTCAAAAAGGTGCAGCAACATTTCCTTTGGCCCAAGAACCTTGTCAAGTATGACATATTTCATATGATTCTTCATTTTGTTTGGTACAACAAAGCCTTCTCTGCACCAGCTAGGTGATTAACTTGAAATAAAGGGTACAAATAGATTTGTAGAACCTTCTTTTTCCTTGGATGCTAAGTTGAACAATTTTGGTCACCATATGAAATACTGATAAGGTCATTTGTTGTGTACAACTTTGGAGGTTTATTTGTAAATAAAAAAAATTGTATACTTTTTTAATGTTGATTAACAATTTATTGGAAGTTTGTCTCTTCCTTTGAATACTTTTACATGGCTATCTTGCATTCTTTGCCCTGTCACTTATTTTTGAAGATGTGATTATGAACCGCTGTAATGGTGGTGGTTGTTATTTGATATAACAATACACAGAAAATAGAAAATAAGAAGTGAGAGGAGTAAGTATTGAAAATAGTATGAACAACACACAAACCAAGAGTGGGGTGAATTGGTATTAAAATTTATTTAAATAATCAGAGTTAAAAGGGATCGTATCACAAAATAACATTTGAACACTTTTAATCAATCAAACACCAATCTTTATAGATTGCAGTCACACCAACAAAGTTTCAGTTGATTATGACAGTTATACCTCTCTTAGATACTTCACCAATAATGTTGTCTAGGGAGAGATATCTAGTAGTTCTCCAATCATTTTATCTTTGAGTTTGAATTGCAGGGTCAACTTCTTGATTTATTTCACCCTTACTCCTCTCACCAATTTCAATGGCAGTGACAATTTCTTCCAATGGTCCTGCATCATTTTCAAAACTTTTTTCCTCTTTTGAGGAGTTAGATTCATCAGATAACATGTACAGATTATTCCATGCATAAGGTTCTTTTGTTAAAAACACTATATGCTTTACTTTGCATTGAATATCCAAGAAAGATTGCTTCATCAGCTTTTGCATCAAATTTGCCAAGAAATTTCTTTCCATTATTCAAAACGAAACATCTACAGCCAAAAACTTAAAGGTGTGAAATCTTTGGTTTCTACCTTTGTAGAGTTCATAAGGAGTTTCTTTAAGATAGGCCTTATGAGCAATCTATTTAGAGTATAGCAATCCATTCCAGAACACTATTTTGTTGAAGTGTTCTTGGAGTTGAAAAATTGTGATTTATTCCATGTTCTTCACGGAACTTTTCAAAACGTTCATTTTGAAATTAACCACCATGATCACTTCTTATTGAAACTATCTTGCAACCCTTTTCATTTTGCTAAAGCTTGGCTAATTTTCTGAAAGCATTAAAAGCATCACTCTTGGATTTCAAGAACAAAGTGCATGTAAATCTTGAGAAATCATCAACTATGACAAGTCCATAGTAATTGCCACCCAAACTCATAGTTCTTGAAGAACCAAACAAATCCATGTGATGCAATTCAAGAGATCATGTGGTGGAAACAATGTTTTTGTTTTGAAAAGAGATTTTTGTTTGTTTACCCTTTTGACAAGCATCACAAAGTTTGTCTTTTTCAAACTTGTGTTTAGGCAATCCAATTACCAAGTCCTTCTTTATGAGGTTGTTCATATGATGCATGTTGATGTGGCTTGCTATTCTATGCCAATGTCATGATTCATCAATTTTACTCACTAAGCAGTGTATGGTATGAATGAATGCATGTTCTATTGCAATCAATTAAATGTTTCCTTTTCTTTTTCCAACATGAATTACCTCACCAGTTTTTCCATCGCATATCAAACAACAATTATTGTTAAAGAATACCTTTAATCCTTTGTCACAAAGCTGACTTATGCTCAGAAGATTATGCTTTAGACCTGTTGGATATAGAGGGGGCAACATGAAGAATGAAGCCTATGACTTAGAAGATAGTTTTGAGCTTTTCACATGCCTTGAAAATTGTAATTCAAATAAAGTGCAGGAGAAGGCAACCTTTTGATCCTTGAATTGCATTCACATACTCATTGACAAGCTTAAATGTTTTTCATTAAAACATCAAAGCTACTAACTATTTGAAAAAGGATTAATTGAGTAATGTTTTTGGAAAAATATAATTTTACTATTTTAATCGATTACATATCATTTTAACCGATTATTTAGTTCATGTTTCAAATTGGAAAAGCTTCTATGAACATTTTTAATCGATTACACATCGGATTAATCAATTATTTGGCTCGTATTTGAAACTGGAAAGCTTTGGTGAATGTTTTAATCGATTACACACTTATTGTAATTGATTACATAGTGTAAAATGTATCTTGTGCCTTGCTGTGATAATCGATTACCATAATTCGTAATCGATTACATAGGCTATTTGAAAAAGCCTGCTTTGTTGCTTTAATCGATTACCATTATTTGTAATTGATTACACAGGCTATTTTCTGAAACTGATCTTTTCTGATTTAATCGATTACAGCTCGGTTTAATCGATTATTTTGTTCGTTGTTGAAACCCAGAATGTGCCTTGAACACTTTAATTGATTGACAATTTAATCAATTACATATGCGTTTTAATCGATTATTTTGCTCGTGTAATCGATTACAGGTTGTTACAAAGTTTTGTTATAAATAGATGGAAGGCTTGGCTTGTTTTCTAACTTGAACACTTCGTATTTTCTGCGTATACACAAGCCTTCTAAGAGTTTGAAAGTGATTTTCTGTGTTCTCTAACTTCTTGTCCCACTCTTTAATCATCATGAGCTATTGAATGAGTTTTTGGCAAGAAACATCAAGAGTTTGATGGAGAGCATGTTCTAAAATTCTGTTTTCTACTATTCAACCTTGATTGGTAATTCATATGCATTCACATTCATTGGATCATCAGGTTGTATCTCTCCATAATCTTTGATTGTAATTTTGTTTTTGAATTTTTGTTATTTGATGCTATTGTAAGTGGGTTCTGGAAGCTTTGGCTAGAGTAGTGTTCACTAGGAAAGAACAGAGTAGTGTTCTCTGGTTCTTGTTCATTAGAAGTCTAATTGGGTCTTAGATTTCTATTCTTTATCTAGTGTTGATAAAGAGAGGATGTTGTAAAGCTTGTAAGAACATAAATTTATAATATTGGAACTCTAATCTAGTGTTGATTAGAAGAAACTGGATGTAGCTTCTGTTGTGAAGTGAACCAGTATAAATTGCTTGTGTTGATTTTCTTTATCTCTATCTATACAAGTCATCTTGTTCATTTGTTCTTGGTTTCATTATCATTACCTAACAAGTTCTATTTTGAGCTATTGGTTTCTTGAGCTGAGTAATTTGATTGAGTAAAAGAATTCTTGGTTTTAAAAGTGATTAAGATCCTTAACTCTGATTTGATCAATAAATTTTTAAAAGACTAAGTTTCAACCAAGTCACCCCTCCCCCTCTTGGTTATTGTGGGTATAACTATTGTTTTCAAGACCTTCAACATAAAACACATTTCTGATTTTGGTTTTGAAGCTATCACCAATATTGGCTTCTCCAATTATTTTTCCTTTGTTTTTATCTCCATAGGTGACAAATGTTCCTTCCTTTAATATCATATTAGTGAGCATGGATTTATCACCTCTCATGTGTCTAGAACATCCACTATCCAAGTACCATAATGAAGCTTTAGCTCTTAGACACACCTGCAACAATCAAATCAAGTTGCAGAGAAAGGTACCCAGTTAAGGTTGGGTCCATAGGGGTCAACTGTAACGCCTCAATTTACCATCTTGTATTTCATTGATTTTTGACCCCCCCATGGTGATCAACCCTGAGTCTCAAGGGAGTTCCAAACAGAGTGATTGCCCCTAGTATGCCGGTACTTACTGTCCATCATTCTATTTCCATCCATGCAAATATGAAGTATGAAACATGGGCACCATCAATGCACTGACCATGGATAGATAGGGACCAGAATTTTAAACAATCCCTTTTTCTCTCTTAGGGTGCTTAAAATTTGTAAACCCTCCCTCACAAGGTTATCCAATCATGCACCCCCCCATACACATACACAACATCACCAATGCACTGACCATGGATAGCTAGGGACCAAAATTTTAAACAATCTCTTTCTCTCCTGGGATGCTTAAAATTCGTAAACACTTCCTCGCAAGGAAATCCAACCGCTCACTGCACTCCACATGGACATGTCCCACAAATCCTTCATCTTCATGAAACTTTGAAAGGATTTCTTTTTGGGCAACTTTCTAAGAAGAACTTGGAGAGAATGTTCTAAGATTGTTTTCATTCAACCTTGATTCAAGTTTGGTAATCATTTGCATTCATCTATAGTGGATCATCAGGTTGTTTCTCTCCATACTACTTTGATTGTAATTCTTTAGAATTTCAGTTTTGTGTAACTAGTGCAATAGGTTTCTTAAAGCTTGTCTAAAATATGTTTTTCTAGAGGGAAGAGTAAAGAAGGATTTTCTCTATGTATTGATCACAGAGAGTCTAAGGGAGTTAGATTTCTTGTTCTTAATATAGGTCTAGTTGAGAGTGATTTTATAAGCTTGTAAGAAACAAGATTGCTAATAACTGAACTCTAACTAGTTGGTTAGGAGAACTGGATGTAGCTTCTCTACGTTGAGAAGTGAATCATATAAACCTTGGTGTTGATTACTTCTTCTTTATCTTTTCTTGTGGTTAATAATTGTAATTCGTTGATATCTTTTCATAATCAACAGAAACATTTTTGCTATTATTGCATTCTTTAAAGATTGGAGTTTGGTTGATTGAAAGTGTTCAATGGTTGTTTTGTGATACGATCCCATTTTACTCCGAATGTTAAAAAAAAAATAATTGACCAAGAACAACCAATTCACACCCCCCTCTTGGTTCTTGTGTGTTGTTCATACTGTTTTCAATTGGTATCAAGAGAAGTTTCTTGTGTGTTACTGAAGATCACTAATTTCTTTTTAAAGAAAATGATTACCACACAAATTACCTTCAAGGAGGGTGCCTCCCTCAATTGTCCTCCAATGTTTGAGGGAGAACACTTTTGTTTTTGGAAAAATAGAATGAAGATTTTCATTCAATCAAATGACCCTAGTGCATGGAATGCAATTGAAAAAGGTCCTTTGATACCTACAAAAGTTGTTGATAATCAAAAGGTTCCCAAAGAATGGGATGAAATGACTAATATGGAAAAAGGGTAATACAATACGATTTTAAAGCAAAAAAATATGATAACCTCTGCTTTGTCTTCTAATGAGTTTTTCAGAATTGTTAGGTGCAAGAGTGCTAAAGAGATGTGGGAAATGCTGGAGATAACTCATGAAGGAACTAAAGAAGTTAGAAGATCAAGAAAACATGCCTTGATCCATGAGTACGAAATGTTCAAGATGAACACAACATAAAACATCTCTCAGCTCCAAACTAGATTCACACACATCGTCAATCATCTACTTGGTCTTGGCAAAACATTTGACGTAGAGGAACTCAACATCAAAATTCTTAAATGCTTGGCAAGACCTTGACAACCAAAAGTGACAGCAATCAAAGAATCCAAAGATCTGTCAAAGATGTCTATGGCTACACTTTTTGGTAAGTTGCTTGAATATGAATTAGAAATGTCTCAACTAACAAATGCAGAAGATGAAGACAAGAAATAAAAAAGCATTGCCTTGAAAGTTGCATCTTCAAAAACTGAGAAAAAAGATTATTCAAGTGAAGATGAAGGTGATGAAAATCTGAATCTAATTGTCAAAAGATTTGGCAAGTTCATGCAAAAAAACAACAACATAAAGTTCACAAAGTTCAACAAAGAGAATGACAACAGCAACAATACCAACTTCAACTGCTTTGAGTGTGGAAAACAAGGGCACACTAAATCTGAATGTCTAATATTCTTAAAGAAGCAATTAGGTGAAAAGAAAGGAAAGAAAGAAGGGAAATCCAAAAGAGCCTACTTCGCTTGGGAAGATAATGCATCAACAACTTCTGAATATTCGAGTGAGAATGAAGAAGCCAATGTCTGTCTAACATCAACAATTGATGAAGAATACTCAAGTGTTGAATAAAAAGTAAATCCTGAAATTGATCAACTAGTTGATGCTTTTAATGAAATGCATGAGGAGGCTCAAAAACTTGCTTTCTTTGATAACAAGCTCTAAGGTAACCCTTAAATGGCATACCACTAAGCTAGCTTCAATGCAAGCTGAACTTTGTAACTTGAAAGAAGAAAATGAAAAATTTGTTTCAAGCTACAAAGCAAATGGTTGTGTGTGTGTGTCTCTTCTTCTTCAAAAGTAGATGAAAGCAAAGCTTTACAAAAGGAATTTGATGATTTCAAAAAGAGTCATTCTAAAAAATACATGTCTTTGCTATCAGAAAACTCTTAATTGGTAGATCTCTTGAAAAGGATCTATAAAGGAAATGTAGTTTAAATCAAATTTTAAGTGTGCAAAAGTATGCTGGTGATAAATCTGGATCGAGTTACTAATATCAATCAAAACCTTTTCAAAACACCAAGTTTGTACCCCCAAAACAAATGAATCAAAAAGTGTGCAAAAGTTTCTTTTGCTGGTTTTCTGTTTCTTAGAGGCAGATGGTTGAGACATGGTGAAGAGACAGAAATTTTGAATTTAGGATAGGCAAAATTTTGGTAGAGGAGATGAAAAAGAGGCAGAGCAAAAATAAGTTTAAAATTTGAATTTTTCAAATTAGAATAACTGGTATCATGAAGCCTAATGATATCTGGGTGCACTAAACCATAATTTGAATTTGAATTGAGGGATAAGGTTTCAAATTTTTTGTTGAAAGCTGTGCAGATTTGCAAAAACAGCAGAAGTAGTCGATTATGATACCCTTGTAATCAATCATTCCAGGGCTAGGTATACCTTTGAACCTCAAGTAATCGATTAATTTGTGGTAGTAATCGATTATTTCAGAAAGTTTTTAACCTGTAATAGCCCTAAATCTTCATGTAATCGATTAATACGATGGTGTAATCAATTACACCAGTGAGATTTTTAACTATAATTAATTAATCCGAGTATATAATCGATTAAGTCAGTGAGGAAGACCCAATTCAGACCTTAAGTAATTGATTACAATTTATGATAATCAATTATTACAGAGAGTTATGCAGTATGAATAGTAACGTTTATTAGAATTTGAATTTTGTTACATATGATGCATAATGTAATTGTGAGTTAAATTGCATGTTATCAAACATATTTACATGCTAATCAATGTTGTATTCATCAAGGATACCTAACATATTTCTTAGAACAAAGAATCTATCTCTAGTAAGGGGTTTTGTAAATATATCAGCCAATTGATTATCAGTATCAATAAATTCAATTGGAGATACAAAGGCCATATCACAACATAAATTTCTAAGAGATGATCTAGTGGATACTCCCTTAGATACTTCACCAACGATGTTGTCTAGGGAGAGATCTCTAGTTGTTCTCCAATCCTTTGGCCTTTGAGTTGGAGTTGAAGGGTCAACTTCTTCATTTGTTTCACCCTTATTCCTCTCATTTGTTTCATTGGCAGTGACATTTTCTTCCAATGGTCTTATATCATTCTCAAAGCTCTTTTCCTTTTTTGAGGAGTTAGATTCATCACAAATAACACGTATAGATTCTTCCATGCATAAGGTTCTTTTGTTGAATACTCTATATGATTAACTTTGCATTGAATAACCAAGAAAGATTGCTTCATCAGCTTTTGCATCAAATTTGCCAAGAAATTTCTTTTCGTTGTTTAAAGCAAAACATTTACGGCCAAAAACTCTAAGGTGTGAAATGTTGATTTTCTACCTTTGTAAAGTTCATAAGGAGTTTTCTTTAAGATGAGCCTTATGAGTAATCTATTTAGAGTTAGCATACAGTGCACATTGCATCATCCCATGTAACACCCCAATAATTTATATGGATTTAAGGAAATACTTTAGGACGATTAGAAAATTATAATTCACTATCTAGTGAGATTTTTAGAATGTAATACACCTTTTGAAATAAAATTTAATGTAAGCTATTCTAATTATTAGAAAATTTTGAACATAATATTAGGAATTTTCTTGTAATTATAAGTTCAATAGACTTATTT